>JZKD02S0409523.1:126303-139763 GCA_000966675.3 Picea glauca | reverse complement strand
TTGCATGGGTTGGAGAAAGAACCTTCAGAGAGGAGTTGGACTTATCCTGAGTTGATCATAAAGTTGCCTACTTATTTGATTAGTTGTTGGGCCATTTTTCGTCCTTGTCGCTTTCCCTCCTTTTAATTTATCCTAGGGTCGAGATCTTTCTCCAGGTGCATTCCTAAGCGGGATGTGGCTCCTACTGTGGAATCGGTGAAGACTTTGTGCACCTTCCTTAGTTTCTCCAGTGGATTTGTTTGTAGTTCCTTTATGTTGAAGGCTTCCTATAGGTTTTCTAGGTCAATGTCCTCGAGTTCCCTTTCATCGATATGCATTATGGTATCTCCACCACCTTCTTCGGTTCTATGTTTGGGAATCATTGTGTTGGGGGATCCTGGTGTAGGATTTTCTCTAGTACTGGATCCAGAGCATGTTCTTCTTTTCCCTTGTCTTTGCCTGGATATGAAGTAATATGAGGGTTTTCTACTTCCTCTACTTCCGAAATATTTTTTATTATGTCGAAGGAGTTGTTGATAGAGATTTTATTATTTCCTGGTTGAGTCTCTTTTTTCTGAGGCGGTCATCTGTGGATTGGTACCTGAGTAAGTCCATCTTTCAGTTTCTCTTCTGCTGCTAGGTGGACTGGTGTGTTGAGGGGGAAGTCCCTGAAGAGGTGTCCATGTTCATGACATTTCTGGCATCTAAAGGGGATGTGTTCATAGTCTATTGTATGATTCCATTCTTCATCTTGGTATTTGATGGTTACAGAACCTGGGAGGGATTTGGATATGTTCACATAGACACATATCCTTTCATAGGAAGTATATTTCCTCTATTTTGTGGCTTCTAAGGATTTAAGATCCCTTCCTAGCATGTTTCCAATACCCATGAGTATTCTTCAAGCCATAATCTTCGGGGGAGAGAGTAAATACATAACCAAACTGGGGCGCAGAAAAGGTATTCCTTTTCTAGGCAGAAGTGATCCATCCAAAATCTTAGATATAGTCTAGTTGAGTTGTGGAAGTAGGAGCCATTTTCAAAGACTCTGTCTTTGTCCTCTAGGCTATAGAAGATGATTGTAAATAATCCTTTATAGCTTAGTTGCAGCTCATAATCCCCCTTTGAGTTCCACCAATGCTTGATACATTTCGTGAGGTCTCTTTCTGATGGCCATATCCCTAGAAATTTCCTGATCAAGGCGCGTTCCCTCATGAATTGGTCATGCTCTCCTACCCTGGCAGATTTGATCACGTATTTTGGCACTGTGGGCAATTGGGGGATACATTTTCCTGGTACCAAGTTCCAAGATGCCTTTGGATGCGACGATTCGGCTTGCATATCCATGTTTTTCCTGGTGCTTTTTTATTCTTGTAGAAGGTTATCTCTGAGGTACAACGACGACTCAAATGATGTTCTTCTTTCTTTGGTTTCATCTGTTTCATTGGCAGCGACATTGCGATAAGAGGGGGATTTCACCCCTCCTTCAATGCTCATTCTATGAGTACGGGTGCAACAGTAATCGTGGCAGCAGAGGGGATCATTTCAAGCTTGAAGGTCTGACACCACTGCAAAGGGGATGCATGCAGGAGGAGAAGTTAGGGTTTTCAATTTGAATAATTTTCCTCTATATTGTTTCTTAAATCAATTCACTAAATCATTTTACACTATATCATTACGAAAGTCAATGCATTCTATTGTTTTGCATCATATCATCATCATCACTAAAACCAATGCAACTATTGTTATAAAATCAATGTATTGGAAAATTTTCTTCTTCCTTTACTAAAAAACACATTGTTAAAACTCAGTTATTATTTACTAATGTATAATTGTTTGCAAATAGAATTTCCTTTTTGTATTTCAAGTAATTTGGTTATTTTCTTTTGAAAATCCTATGTAATGGAAGGATATCTTTCCCAAACAAGAATGATCGATTCTATATTTTTTTTTTAATCCATTTCAATTATATGATTCCATTGTCCAAAACAATAGAATTCTCATTGAAACTTCCAATTATCATAGCTACTAATTTGACAAAAAGTCTACAAAGTTGTAATTTTTTAAGAGGTTGCATTTTGTGGTTGTTTTTACCCCCATTTTGAAAAGTGGTTCTCTCAATAGCACCATTTTTGTTGAGGTCAAAATTACAAAATTTTGCAACTATGATTTATATATTATGAACAAAAATCCTGAAATCAAAAAGTGGTGCTACTAGTATCACCCACTTTTTTATTTCGAGGAACCTTAAAATTACAACCTATTGGATACAATGGCCTTGACAAATAGTGCCACTATAATTCAAATCCTCAAAATTAATGCTTGAAACTAAACATGATCCTACCCACAACACCTTTTTTTGTTTTGAGCCTAAAATTGCAAAAGTAAGGAAAAGGTGTTTTTTTTTTTTAAATTGAAAAAAATGAAAATTAATATTTTAAATTAATAAAAATATATATATATTTTTAAAACCTCGGGAAACATGTCACATTTTTTTCCTCATTTTTTGTGTTTCCTCGATTTTTGTGTCCATTGTTGAGTGGTTTTTCATCACATGGTTTTTACCGATGATTTTTTATTTCTAATTAAGGAATTAGGGTTGTTGACTAATCCAGGTCAATTGGTTAGGGTTTTGGATGTTGCTGGCTCCTATATGTATATTGTATTGTAAACAATGTATCACGATGAATGCATATAGAATATGTTGGTTTTCCCAATTTGGTTTTCTAGGGTAAAAATCTCTATGTATTGTGTGTATTTGCCATTATATATTTTATGTTCTTTTATTGAAAATCTATTTCAAGTAAAATATTGTACACGGTTAAAATCTACATTTGGTATTAGAGATTTGTTAGATTCAGGGGGATGCATTTTTTTTCAAGAGTTTGGCTCAGGACTGTGATAAGCCTTGTTACAGTGGGAGATCTATGGTATTGATTTTTCAGGTGAAAATAAATGGCGAGCAGTTTGAAAATGGAGGTTGAAAAGTTTAATGGGAAAAGTTTTGAGATGTGGAAGCTCAAGATGGAAGATTTATTGGTGGACAGAGATCAACGGATCACAATGGATCTAGGTATTGAACCTACAGGAACTTCAGTAGATGACTGGAAAAAGTTGAATCAGAAGGCGAAGAGCACAATCCGTCTGTGTCTCTTAGATTCAGTCTTACTGAATGTGTCAAAGAAAGCTACAGCCAAAGATTTATGGGATAAGTCAGGGAAGTTGTATCAGTCTAAGTCCCCAGTAAATAAAACTTTCTTGAGAAAGAAGACATATAACCTGAATATGAGAGATGGAAACTCGGTGGCAGAGCATTTGAGCAACTTCAATACTATGGTAAGTCAATTAGTATTTGTTGAGATTAAATTTCATATGAAGATAATGTTGGGTATGTCTTATATTCTTTGCACGAGTAGTAGTGTTTGCGTTGCGTCAGGCGTGTAGGGGGCAGAAATAACCCCACATGGGGGACGGGGGTAGTGCCCTTGAGAAAATTATTTTTCCTCGAGAAATGTTTCATAGTTTTACCTCGTTTTTTGTGTTGCATCGATTTTTGTGTCCATTATTAAGCGATTTTTCGGCACATGATTTTTTTCCGATGGTTTTCTATTTTCAGTTAAGTAATTATGGTTGTTGACTAATACAGTTCATTGGGTTAGGGTTTTGGATGTCGTTGGATCCTATATGTATATTGTATTGTAAACAATGTATCACTATGAATGAATATATAATATGTTGGTTTTCCTGGTTTGGGTTTCCAGGGTAAAAATCTTTGTGTAATGTTTGTATTTTCCATTGTATCTTTGTAGTTCTTTTACTGAAAATCTATTTGCAGTAAATATTGTACAAGGTTAAAATCTACATTTGGTATCAAAGCTTTGTTGGCTTCAGGGGGATGCCTTTATGGTCAAGGGTTTGGCTCGAGACTATGATAAGCCTTGTTATAGTGGGAGATCTGTGGTATTTATTTTTTAGGTGAAAATAAATGGCGAGCAATTCAAAAATGGAGATCGAGAATTTTAATGAGAAAATTTTTGAGTTGTGGAAGCTCAAGATGGAAGATCTGTTGGTAGACAGAGATCAGTGGATTGCGGTAGATCCCGGTATTGCACCTGCAAGAACTTTAGCAGATGACTGGAAAAAGTTGGATCAGAATTTCATCTCTAAATTTAACCATTCTGAATTAATTTTCATGAAACCAAATTTAGTTTTTAAATAATATATCTTATCATTTTTACATTTTTTAATTTGAATTAATTGCTAATACATCAAATTTAAATTTTAAAATAATTTTAAAATTTAAATTTGAATTGATTTTTTTAGTGTACAATGTTATAAAGAATTAGAGGATAAATTAAAATTAAGATATTATAAAGAGGTTGTTAACTTTAATCAGATAAAAAAGGTCTCTATATTTTCACAAGCTTGAAAAAATAATTAATATTGTTAAAATAAGAATTAATTCTCATGAGCTGGAGAGTGGAAGTAGGTTTTCGACAATTCCCAAAACACCATAGCAAAAAATAATCTGTCACTTTTGTGACACCAAGAGGATTGAAGATGAACCCCCAAATCAGATCTCAATTTCAAAATAACATTTTGAAGACTTTTGTTCAAATAGCTATGTAGAATCTAATTTTTGGGAAATATTCTTCAATTGGTAAGAAATGCATGTCCATGGAGTAATGGAAATTTAAACATTTTCATGTTTATTGGATAGGGAAATGGTTTATGCTTTTAAGTTTTGTCACAAAATTTATAATAGACAATAGTGGTTCTACTATATTTTTCAAACAAATTATATATTAAGTTTGATTTATATGATAATATTAATTTTTTGGGCAAGCTTAGATTTATCTATTATATTATTTGAATTGCAAAACTCTATTTATATATTATATTATTTGAAATGCAAAACTTTAGATTTATAAATTATATTATTTGAAATAAAAACTATTTTAAAATGTAAAACTTTTATCCTCCATTTTACTTACTAAGTATTATATATAATCTAGAGAATACTATCAATAAAGTCATTTCAAAAGTGAAATTGTAACATACCCAACCTCCAAGTTGGGTGAAGCTAATGCTAAAACATGCAGAGCAACAATTAATCATATACAACAACATTCCATCACATAGAATAAAAATGCAAATGCATCATTTACCAATGGAACTGTAATTAAGATAAAATTCAAAGTTAAATGTACAACAATTTATATCAACATTTAACATAAATAAACATATCATATAAGAACACTTATCTTAGAAAATATGCAACCCATTATAGAGGACAGATCGTAATCTTGTTGTTCTATTTCTCAATGAAAAGTCACCCGCGATTTTGGTCTTTGAATCCACAAGAGACAATTATTTCTAAGCTTGGATATTATCCTCCTGTCAAAAATTAATTCCCACACCCATTCCAATCCACGAGCTCTCTTTCCCCTCAACCCGCACAACCCAAGAAATGGGATCCCCTTCTCTTCCATGGAGTCCCCCAAGCTATCCCAATTTTCTTCAGTGCTCTAACATAGGTTGGACATGAAATATCTTTGTTGGAGACACTAGAAACCTACAGTTGCACAAGAATTCTCACAACAAAAACTTACTTGCTCACTTTGATATTTTCTTTCACACTGATGCAGGGATTTCCAAGGGTCATAAATTTTGACTCAGTTATCCATTTGGGATTAAATTTTACAGGGAGTTGCGTCTCAAAAAGTTCATTGTCATGTCCATCTAATCATTAAAAAAAGACATCATTTCAACTCTTTTTCAGGGCCAAATTCCTTCATATAAGGCCTCAAATTGGGGTTGTAGTGTTTTTATGAGAATTTTTAAATTAGTAATTATCAATTATCTCTTAGTTTATGCACCTAGTGTCTCTTTATTTAGCTTCTAGTTATTGGTCCCTTTTAGAGTCATGCAAGAATTTTCCAAAATTAGTTATTTTTTAATAAAATTAATTTTTTTCAAAAATCTATAGCATTTATAAGGGGTTGAAATTTCATTGTAATAGTTAGGAATAAAAGAGAGTTATTTTCTATTCTCATGTGTTTGCATGGTTTTTAGATTTCGTGAATGAATCAGAGTTTATTGGCTACATCACATATAATCTTACTCATAGGCCTACAACTTATTTCTCCATGAATTTATAGCTCCAACCAGTTATTACATGTTCCCACTATAGTAGTCTTCAAGTTTCAGCACTCAAAACTCTCTTTCTGCCCCAAAAATATGGCTATAAAAATTTCTCTCTTTTAACCTATGAATTTCGTTCTTGTCCCATGATTTTTTGAATCTCACTCTTCCCCAAAAGGATTTACTTGTCTCCCACACTCCTCCCATGCTTGCTTGTACTCAACCCATGCTCTGAGTATCTATGTGAGGTGACTTCATACACCAACCCTCTTACATGTATCGGATGATTGGGTCTTGGAGACACTCGAAAGGAAATAGGAGGTTAATAGTAGAGATAATTTGGAAAGTTGGTTTGGTTTTAACAGGCATGGGTAATTCCCTCCCCCTTGGACCCCCCTTCCCTCTCTTGTGGAAACTAATCCCCCAAGATGTTTGTGTCTATTTGGAGTTGACGATATATGTTATTTATCATTTTCAATATATATCATTTATATATTTCATTGATGGCCTGCAACCATACAACATATTTACATTGTACATCGCTAAATTAGGGATAAAAAATGAGGGTGTTACAGATACAAGGAATGAGGTTAATAATAATTAAATTGCAATGTTCTATGATGAAAAAGGTTAATATTAACAAAGTAGTAGGATGCATGTAATAAATAATAGATACATTTCATATTGATTAATATCAATCTATGATATTTAGCTACATATGTTTCTCATAATTTTATTTGCAGTCATATATGTTTCTCTATGTTTCTCATAATTTTATTTACATTCTATCTCTTTCGTTTGATTAAATACTAAGAAGGAAATCAAATTCAACTTTTTTTCCCAAGTTACCCAAGGTAAACCCCAGATTTTTCGTTGGGTAATGAGAGGTCAATAACAGGGCTTGAAGCCATTACAACATTATACTCAATATGATCTTAACATGTCATTAATGAGAATAGAAACTGGGCAGGGAGGATAACACTCCATCCCACAATTGCACGAGCTAGACTCAATTGACCAAGTCGTGAACTTCAACTTATAACTAAGATCCTCCTTTAAACTATTGTAATATGAATTTCAAAATTGGTTTTCATTGTATTATCGTTGAAATAATTTCACTTGTTAATTTGCACAATCAAGTTGTTGAAACCAATGCCTTAGATAAATTTTCTCTACATTGTATATTTTTTTTGTAAATAAAAAGAGAGACTATATTACCTTATGCTCAAAAAGCAACATGTGTCAAAAGATTACAACTAGGGTTGCCACCTATTCTACCATGAAAATGGAAACTAGAACAGACGGTCTGAACTAAAGGTTTTTGATAACAAGAAAGAAAAACAGCTAACACCATAATTTTTTCATAATAGGAAAGAAAAACAACTAACACCATAAAGTTGACAGTAGAAAATTTAAACATGAGGCGAACCCGTGTGTCCGTCCTGGCTGACGATGAAGCCATAAGGCTGACAACAAGTCGGACAATGACTCTTTGAGGGCTTTCCTGAAAGTGAATTGAACAAAAAATTGATGCAGTTTCTTAGGAGGTTCTAATGATAACTTTGTTCAGCGCGATTCCTCCTCATCTTGAAAATGAGGCCGAGGTGTTCTGTCGTGAGCCTGCACACTATGGGTGAGGCATGTCTATCCGAGGCTTGCTGCATTGGCACCTCATATATGTTATGTCCTTCTTGTTCATGCCAGAATTCACCCTACTGAATTTCTGGATCTACCTCTTTGGGGTTGGTTGAATGCTTGCAATAATCCAACAGTCATGGAGGAAGCTCCTCTTCTACTGGCCAACCCGTCGTGGCCATCTCCTTGGTTCCTGCTTCTATAGTCCCATCATCGCCAGCTTCCTGCATCGCCCTTTCATCACCAACAACCTACAAATGTAGAGGAATATCCACCCAGTGTGGAGGATTTTCCTCCTCCACGATGCAACCTCCGTAATTGGGCTCTAAGATTAGAAACTAAGGTGTTTCCTGGGTTTCCATGGCCTAGTTCTAATCAGAAGAGGGAGAGAGGGCCAAGTTGTCTCTTGGGGAGGGTTGGAGAGGCATTAGACCAGTGTGGTGGTGCCTACCTACTTGGATATAATGGGTGGGCCCGCATTTGGGCTTGCCTCGTTCACAGGGTATGTCGAAACCAGGAACGATTGAGGAACTGAAGAGGCTTGAGAGAGAAGGAATGAAAAGAGTAGAAGTCTAGGAGATCCAAATCGAGTTATCCAAGGGAGAATGAGATATTGAGGGCGGAAGACAGAGATAAAACCAGCAGTAAGGAGAACCTTGTGTAATAATTAGCAAGGTGATGACCATAAAGGCCATGAATGCCGAAGTGAAGTGGGTGGAGGCCATCATACTAGTTCCTATAACCTATATGTGAACCACGATTAGAGTTGTTGGACTATCCCAACACTCTCCTCTCTGCTCTTCATAAATGTAGGTCATGTCAAATGAACCGGGGAGGGTTCTAGTAGGGAGGGGCTTTAACTTCCCCTGCTGCCAGCACACCATGTGGCATATGAGCTCTAGGTGGAACCCCATATAGGGCTAGGTAATATTGATGGGATTGAGAATAAGGATTTTAGCAGTTGTGAGTCCAGATGATTTGTGGGATTGAGAATGAGGATTTTAGCTTGGCCAGTAACTCCCACATTAGCTAGATTGTCGTCTACTTTGTTGGTTTCACATCTTACATGTGAGGTAATGAGCATGAGGGTAAGTCTAAGGAGAGATTGAATATGCGAGAGAGGGCCCAAGAGGCACCAATTGGGTGTTATCTTCTCCGGATGCGTCCCATTGATAATTTTGGTAACCAATGTGATGATTACTTTTGAGTCACCTTCAATGATTAGAGGTTTCAGGTTGAGTTGTGAGGCTTGTTAAATTCCCCTAATGAGACCCCAAAGTTATGCAGATTTATTGGTGTCATAACCTAGAGGACCCGCGCATAGGTGTCAGATCTTCCCTGTGATGTCTCATATAACTTCCTTAAAACCTGTCGGTCATGGATTTCCTTTTGAGGCACCATCAAAGTTCATTTTTCAAAAACCCATGGGTGGACAACTCCAGATGGTGGGGATTTTTTTTGCCGAGGTAGGGGGAGTAGAAAGAGAGAGAGAGGCCCTTAACATTGTCTTCTTCCATGAAGAAATAATGATGGATTCCAGTGGCTCTTTAGGAACGTCGTCTGGAGTCCAAGATTGAGTTTGAATAGTTTCCTAGATGCTCTCCACAATTTTGAACTAGATTTTGAAAGGGGTGGAACTATGGGAGTGTAATATGTTTTTGTTCCTTTCCTTCCACAACTGCCAAACTATGAATCCTGGGATGATGTGTCAGATTCTATTGAGGAGTCAGATTTTGAAGTCACCCAGGCCCTAATTCCGAATAATATTGACGACACTTGTTCGATCCCGTTTGATTTTCCTCATGATTACTGTGGCTTGGTCCTAGATTATGTTACTATTGGGACATTGGTTGAAGAAGTGCTCCATTGTTTCTTCTTTTTTCTAACACAGGTGACATATTGAGGGTCTAATAAATCCTCTCTTTTGGAGGTTATCACAGGTTAGAAGCCGATTCTAGACCAAAATCCAAAGGAAGGCCAAGAACTTCGTCTAGAATTTGGTTTTCCATATTATGTGCCAAATCTGATCTTTCTCCTGCTCATGAAAATTATCCTGAAGTTGATAAACTTTCTTAATTGTGAAAGTTCCAACTGGGGAGTGCCCCCAACAAAGAATATCCTTTTCTTCATTCATATGAATCTTCATGTTTCCCTCTATTTCTTGCCACGGTAGCATGTCTATATTTTCCAGAAGGTTGATCTCCCGTGCAAGTAGTTTCTAACTGCACTAGCAAGAATGACCAGTGCTTGCAAGCAAAAAGTCTACTACTTTGAGACGTCCAGAATCTGGTAACTAGTTTTGGTAGAGGCTAATATTTTCTAGTGATTGCAAGGGAGGTTGTCGATGCCAAGAGAATGTCCATAAGTGATCCAAGTGACCATTTTGAACTTCCCAAAAGGCATGTTATTGGATGAGTGGGTGATTTCCCCATACTGCAATCCAGATGTTGGAGCCTTGGATCTGTTATTCAATCCTAATGAGTTAATCTTGCAGAGTTTGGGGGGTCTATTTTTTCCTCCACAATTATGCCCACGATTCTTCAGGGTTTTTTAACCAACGCCACCATATTTTTTCTCCCATAACATTGTTGAGATTTCCTGGGTCAAGGAGGCATAATCCTCCCAAAGAAGTGGGTTTGCGGATTTTTTCACATCCTTCTAGGAACCATGTTTTTCCTTCTTTATGACCATGCCAAAGGAAATTTTGTTGGAGGCTTCTGATGCTCTTGATGATAGTTTGAGGTGCAACAAAAGATGAGAACATATAGGTTGGAATAAATTGAATCACTACTTTTAGAAGAATGTGTCTGGAAAGGAGGTTTAGGGTTATGAAGGTCCAAGAGATGAGGCGATTGGAGATGGAGAGGAGGAGGGAGATCCAGGAGATATTTCGGGCCACAAAATCTGTTAGGGGTACTCCTAGATAATTGGACGGAAGGGAGTTGTGTGGGATACCTAGAATGCGAGAGCTATGGTTTTGGATAGCAAGGGGAATGCTGAAAAATAAAAGATGAGACTTATCCAGATTGAAAGTGGTGCGAGAGGCCTCACTAAAGTCTGAGAGGATGATTTGGAGTTGAGTGGCCTCCTTGGCTATGGGGGTATTCAGAAGCATAGTATCATCCACAAATTGGCTATGTGAGGCTACGGGTTGGGGACCATGAATTGGGAGCCCTTGGAGTGTACCATTAGAGATCGAGGTTGATAAGTAACGTCCTAAACCTTCAGCCATAATGAAAAAAAGGAAAGGGGAGATGGGGTCCCCCTAAAAGATGCCACGAGCGGGGGAAAAAGGCCTCGATGGGACCCCATTTACTAGTATGGAAAAGAAAGTTGAAGAGGTGAGTTTCATGATCCAAGATATCCACTCTTCACTTAAGCCAAAGGCTGTGAGAAGAGACTGCATGTAATTCTAGCTGAGTTTATCAAAATCTTTAGAGATAACAAGTTTTATAAGCATACCTGGAGTGCGCATGAATTTAAGTGAGTGAATCACTTCATGAACCAAGATGATGTTGTCCATGATGTGCCTCCCCTCTACATAACATGTCTCTCCCTTTGAGATAATGTGGGGAAGGATCTGTTTGAGACAAAGGGTGATCACCTTTGTTATTATTTTGTAAATAACATTACAGAGCGCTATTGGTTGAAATTGCTTTGGGTTAGTGATGTGCACCTCTTTTGGAATCAGGGTGAGGAAGGTAGCGTTGAGGGTTGAGAGTACTTGGAGAGAGACTCTAGATTCCTCCGCAAGTTTCTAGGCTTCTTCTCTAATCATTGACCAACAATGGTGGAAAAAATCGGTAGTGAATCCATTCGGCCCTGGGGCTTTCCTAGGGGGAATTTCCTCGATAGTCTGGTCTACCTCATCCTACTAGATTGGTCTCATTAAGGCCATGTTCTGGTCTGCAGTAATAAGGGTCAGTATGTGTTGCGTCACTTTGAGAATGTCATGCATTCTGTTAACTAGAGGTTCTGAGAGTAACTCTTTATAATAAGTTACTAGCTCCTCTTCAATGTCAACATGATCTAGAAGTGTGTTACCTTGTGAGTCCTCTAGCTTTGTAATGCAATTGATGTAATTCATGTGAATCATGGAGTGGTGGAAAAATTTGGTATTCTTTTCCCCCTCTTTTAACCACAACACTGGTGGATTTTTCCTCCTTCTTGTGACACTCTTCAAGTTGTTTCTTCAAGGTGGATTACTCCTATAGGAGGGCTTCCAAATAGCCATAGATAATAGATTTTTGTTGAATGCCCTCTTGTTTTTGTTCAAGATTTTTTTGAGCTAGGAAGATATCACCAAACACATTCTTGTTCCAGTCCCGAAGTCGTTGTTTGAAGTTTTTTAGGTGCTACTGGAATTTGTACATCTGGGATCCATGCTCTATTTCTGCTTGAGCCCACCAAGTTTTGGAAAGCTCTAGGAAGTCTGGATGCTTTATCCAGAACTTCTCAAAGCAAAAAGGTTCATATTTCAGAGTATCTATAGTGTTTATCCAAAGCTACACTAGACAGTGAACAAGGCCTGCTCTTGGAAGGATGTTGGCTTCAATAAGTGGTCCTTCAATCATTAGATTTTCCGAGACTAGAAAGTGATCTAGTCTATTGGGAATGTGTTGAGTTCTTGCTGGCTTGTTGGTCCAGGTGAAGGAGTCGTTCCTGGTTTAAATGTCGATTAGATGGATCTTATCAATGAGGTGGCTGAAATTAGAACTATATTGGTCTAGACGTTTCAGGCCTCCACTTTTTTCCTCTAAGGTGAGAATCATATTGAATTCCCCCCCTAATATCCATATTTCTTGTCCTCTTAAATCATTAATGTAGGCTAAGTTGTCCAAGAAGAGATATTTCTCACGAGCGAGCCGAGGTCCATAAGAATTCGTGATGACTCTTGATTTTCTTGAACCTATAGCTCAATAATGCACTGAGATTGTACCTGTTGTTCAATAGGATGGCTCCAAAATGACTGTAGTAGAGTTCCAGAGAATAAACCAACCTCCTGCTGCCCCTTTTGAGTCTATGTAAGTTAAATTACAATGTCTCCAACATCTTTTGAGTATTTCTTCCTTCATGTCACCAACACATTTGGTCTCCTGAAGTAGGAGGATGTATGGATTTTCTTCCTTGATACAGTTTCAAAGGATCCTCTATTTGGATCTTCCATTAAGGCCTCTAATATTCCATGTTATGATCTTCATAATTTTTAATTGCATGGGTTGGAGAAAGAACCTTCAGAAATGAGTTGGACTTATCCTGAGTTGATCATAAAGTTGCCTACTTATTTGATTAGTTGTTGGGCCATTTTCCGTCCTCGTCGCTTTCTCTCCTTCTAATTTATCTTAGGGTCGGGATTTGTCTCCAGGTACATTCCTAAGTGGGATGTGGCTCCTGCTGTGGAATCGGTGAAGACTTTGTGCACCTTCCTTAGTTGCTCCAGTGGATTTGTTTGTAGTTCCTTTATGTTGAAGGATTCCTATAGGTTTTCTAGGTCAATGTCCTCAAGTTCCCTTTCATCGATATGCATTATGGTATCTCCACCACCTTCTTCAGTTCTATGCTTGGGAATCATTGTGTTGGGGGATCTTGGTGTAGGATTTTCTCTAGTACTGGATCCAGAGCATGTTCTTCTTTTCCCTTGTCTTTGCCTGGATATGAAGTAATATGAGGGTTTTCTACTTCCTCTACTTCCGAAATATTTT
>JZKD02S0409523.1:95969-111276 GCA_000966675.3 Picea glauca | reverse complement strand
ATCCCCTCTCAGCAGTTCTGCAATAAATTCAAACTATCATTTACATTCATTGACCTCTTCCTGCAGGTCCATTTACAACACATATTCATACTTATGAGTTTTGCCATAGTCCTTGACCAATTCAGTTATACTTACAATCTGGGGGAAACAGGGTGTTACAACAACTAGCTGTAGTGTCTGCTACGTTGCACACGATGTGTAGGGGGATTTGATGGGGGGGTTGCAGGGGGGCGATGGCCCCCTTGTGTGGGGGCTTGAGGGTAGTGCCCCCGAGAATTTCTTTTTCCTCAGGAAACATGTCACATTTTTTGCCTCATTTTTTGTGTTGCCTCGATTTGTGTGTCCATTGTTGGACAATTTTTCGACACATGGTTTTTGTTGATGGTTTTCTTTTTCTGGTTAAGGAATTATGGTTGTTGACTAATCTAAGTCATTGGGTTAGGGTTTTGGATGCCGTTGGCTCCTATATGTATATTATATTGTAAACAATGTATTACAATGAATGAATATAGAATATGTTGGTTTTCTTGTTTTGGGTTTCCAGGGGGAAAATCTTTGTGTAATGTGTGTATTTTCCATTGTATCTTTTATGTTGTTTTATTGAAAATATCTTTGGAGTAAAATATTGTACAAGGTTAAAATCTACAATATACACAACTTCCATACACCATAAACATAAACAGTATTTAATATATACAATTTTGAACTTTTATACATTGATGCTGTTAAATTTTCTATTTTTGGGTTTTTTTTGGCAACGGGATGTAAATTTGGATAAAATAGTTATTTTTTGTTGTTTAAATTGCATTTCTAAATATATTAATAGATTCAGTGTGTTGAAAAACCCTTGAAGCATTTGGATTATACAAACTTAGCCACTCAAATTTACAAATCCAACCATTCCTCACCGAATTTCAAGCAAAAAAATAATAAAAAAACTATCAAAAAATAAAACGTTTAGACTACACTTCATTATTAAAGTGAACAGGTAAGAGAAAAGATTTCAATTAGGGTATCATGGCGACGAGGAAATAGGCTGTTTTGGCGAGATGCCGAAGAAACAACGGTTTGTCTGATAGCAGACAGAGACAACAGAGTGCGCACCCAGCCTTTGGCGCAGTGCAAGGAAATAAAAAAATTGCAAATATAACAAAGCTTCTAAAGTGGCAGGATTGCCTGACCTAGGTCTTCGTGTTTTCTTTCAGGGGGGGAGTGGATGAGGGGTAATTAATTGAACCACGACAGCAGCGGGGGTGTCGAATCCGGGAGGGAAAGAAAGGATACCGTCAATCATGTTGTCGACTGTAGAGCTTGCCATCCCGACCTCCCTAATATTCAGCGCTTCTAGGCCGATGTAGATTGCAATGCGCGCATATTTCGATATCAGTTTTTCCCTGTTTTTTTTTATGTTTTCCTTTTAAGATTTAACAGTGGGAGTAAGTTAATTTGGGAGTAAAGAGATCCGTTTTTCAAGTTAAAAAATGGGCTTGAATCAGGTTAGATTTTCAGGGGTAGCTTGAGTTTTGCATGGATCAAAGTTCTATGTATTTCAGAATCTTATTTCAGGAGTTTTTTCCCATTTTAAATCAAACCAGATGCTCAGAAAATCTAAAAAAGTTTTGAATTGGCAGGAAATTTAAAACCGCACTGCCAAAAAACCTGCAGAAAAAAATAACTCAAGAAAAAAGATTACTCTAGAGTTAGACCACTCCTTCAACAGCCTTTCTTGTTGTTACCTTTGCCTTAGCTCTATGCAATGACTACTAGGTTACAAATTATGATGATCTTTCTTTTGCTTTGAGGGATGTTTCCATTGCCTTCTTTTTAAATGATTGAGGTGCATGATTCAAACATTGGAAATAATCTAGCGAAACTTGGTTTGCCTAGCCTTTTTATACTGTGAAGCGTTGCTTTTTTATTGCTGAGACTTTTTACGCTGTGAAGCGTTGCTTTTTGAATAGGGAGAATTTTATACTTCAAAGTTTGTTGAGTTTCCTTTAGACTTTAAAATGGACTATGTAGAACGACATCCTTAACCCAATTGAAAATTGGGGTTATCTGAGAATCCAGTTACAAAGTCAAGAATTTTGCGGCTGGGACGTTAGATGGCTCGATGTGACGCTTATGCTTTAATGAAGTCAAGTTCGAAGGTGACTGTCTTTTTCCCCATCGGCCCCATTTTTATAAGGCTTCATCTTCAGAAGAGTGAGCTCGATGGACCGATCCGACTTTCCTTCGAAGTAGGGTTCATCTTTAAAAATAGTATTTCCCAAGGTACGAGACCACCCGAACCAATGTCGTAGGCTCAGCCGTCTTTTCGAAGGTTCTAAATGCAAGTTCCAGCGGAGACATTTCAAAGATTCCTTTTTTACATCGTTTTGCAGAGGGCCGATGGCCTAACCCAACCGACTCCCTGACGACATTTGTGGGACCCGCCTTCCTTTCTAGAGTTTTAAACGCAAACTCCATTCAAGTCTTTTTCAGCTTTCCCTTCCAAATTGTTTGTGTGCCCGATGGTTCAAACTTTCCCGGACTGCCCACGCCTTTTGCAAAGTGATAAGCTTTCAAAGTATGAACCCGTCGGGGCATTTGCGTACCTTGGAAAATTCGAAAAAGGCAGATAGCGCGAATCCCCCGGAAACCTCGATAGTGGGACCTGCCCCTATGTGAAGGATAGAAATATTTGCTTGAGGATAAATGATATTATCGTAATTTCTGTTAAATAATAAACACTTTGCAATAAAGCCATTAATGTATTACATATTGAGACATATAGCATTCCCTTCAAATCCAATGAAATTATTGTATAATAAAAACTTTGCCATAAAGCAATTGATGTTTTACATAGTGAGCGTTTCCTTCGAATCCATTGGAATTGTTCTATTATGGATGTTGATGCTTTGTAGCTTTTAACATTTCATTACCTCCCATCGAGTTTGGCCATGAGTGCCCTCCATGTGGTGATTACAAGTAACCAAAGTGGTTTGCATCTTGTTATGGCCATTGTCAAAGGCCAGTGAATTGATAGTGAGCAATACTTGGAATCCTTTTGGCCATGAGTGCCCTCCATGTGGTGATTACAAGTAACCAAAGTGGTTTGCATCTTGTTATGGCCATTGTCAAAGGCCAGTGAATTGATAGTGAGCAATACTTGGAATCCTTTTAAACAATGAAGACATTTTCTTGCATGAGAGTGGGCTGGGTTCTCTTATTCTAGGTATGTTTATTTTCTCATTTTTGTGTTTATTTAAAAGTAAATATCAAACAATGAAGACATTTTCTTGCTTGAGAGTGGGTTGGGCTCTCTTATTCTAGGTATGTTCATTTTCTAGTCTTTGTGTTTATTTAAAAGTGAACAATGGGTTTTCATATTTTAAGTATGTTCATTTTCTCGTCTTTGTGCTTATTTAAACATTGTTTTTTTTTAATCTGAGCTTATTTAAACATTATTTTTTTTAATCTCATTTCAATGAAAGGAATTATTGTGAGATTGATTGACTTGAATAGAGTGAGATTGATGTTATTGTATGCTTGATTGATATACCAATCCTTAGGAGAATCTATATATAGCCAAGATATAACTAACTCCCATAGAAAAAAATAAAACATGCTCAACTTTGATCAACTTAGGCACATCCAAATCTTCTTTTTTTTTCCTCAACCTTTACACTAGTGCACTAAGTCGGGACTAGCTCTGGTTTCACACACCAAATACTAGATTGTTTAGTCGACCTCTCTAGTCGACGCCCAAATTGATCTTCGATTGTATATTGAATATATCTTGAAGGTCTTGAGGCTAAATGAACCTACTATTCCAACACTACTCCATCAACACAACTCTCTAGAGATTCATGACGTTAAATTATCTATGTACACCACCCCGTAATTTTATCTTCCTAAAGCCCAAGCATAGCTCAAATTTTTAAAAAGAGACACAACAATTCCTTCTACCAAGTATCTCAGATAATGTGCATATAACTACACATGATTCATCTTGTTGTGAGAAATAGGGTTTTCCTACGTGTATTGCACTTCAAGTACCACAATACATAACAGACGACTCCTCAAAGGGGAATTTGAGCTCACCCATTAGGTTATGAATACACATTGCTTCGGCGCCAACATTATTTGTGCCTCTATATTTATCCTTGGCAATCAAAAGAGAGACCATATTCTACATTTTACAAAATTAGAATATGGGTCTAGATCCAAGATGAAACACATACACAAAACTCAACTTTCTTTTGTATCCATCTCCAGTACAAATCAAGTTGCTACAACCGATTAACATGTTCATATTCCTACTTCAATACTTTATACCAAGATTATATGTACCCTTAATGGAGAAAACGATCCTCTTTGCATCCTTCGAGTGACTCTCCTTTGTATCATGTTTGGACCTAGAGATCACACTAATAAAAAATGAAATATTAGGTCAATTGTGAGTTAAATAAATGTGGCTACTAACAAGATACCTATAGAGATTATCATTGAATTTTGAGAATCATACTTCTTATTTAGCTTTACTCCCAATTGGTAAGGTGTAGCACACCATGTATAATGTCCCATTTTAAATATCTAAAGTAGATTCATCACATATTTAGGTTGAGAAATAAAGATACTATCATCTATTTCCAAAACTTTGATGCCACAAAATGCAACATACCAAGGTTAGTCAAGTTTCAAATGTGTCTACTAACTATTTCTTCAAACCCAAAAAGAGATTAGCTACCTCTAGTAATGACTAAATAGTCAACATATACTACAACAATTAAAGGATATTCATTGACATGTAAAACATAAATTCCATGATATGATTCACAATGTTTGAAACCAAAATCAAGAAAGAACTAGTCAATCATCTAGTATGACACATTGGGGACTTGTTTCAAACCATATAAATATTTATTTAGTCAACACAAATATAGTTACCGACTTAATGAGATCTGTGACCTCAAAATGAGAACTCTAGCCCAAAAAACCCATATTTTGGCATAAAAAACATCAAAATCAACCCCCAAATCAAAAAGTGGTGCTATCGATAGCACCATTTTTTAAAACGGGGTCAAAATTACAACATTTTTCAAACATGGCCCTTCAAAACTTAGACAATAGCTCAGAAAAACCTTAAAACCAACACCTAAACAAAATTAAGATGTGTTTGAAATTTATTTTTCTTTTCAAAACGTTAAATTTTGAGATCCTTTCAAATCGTATTTTTATCACTTGGTACCATTAAAACCAAAACCTTAAAATCAACCATCAAATTGAAAAGTACTGTTACTGGTAGCACCCATTCTAAAATTGGGGTATGAAAATGATACATTTTTATAATGTGGTAAAAGAACTCACCATTATTGTAAACAAAATCATAAAATCAACCCTTAAATGTTCACTTTTTAAATGTTATTATCACGCAAAGCCCAAGGTAATACATAATGCCATGAAAATATCACAATAAACTTTAAAAATCCAACATCACTTTTTAATAATTTTTTACTTTTAATAATAAAAAAGTAAATACAAGTTACATTGAATGAAACATAAATAATTTCTTAAAAGTATTGCTATATTGACCATATTCAAAACATATGAGCTAAGAAATTTTATTATATTATCGATGATAAAAAACCATATCATTCATAAAACATAACAAAAGATTCATAACTTCATGTAAGATCATATGCAAGTTCAATGTTCATTTTTAGTTACCATATAAACATCATATGGATAAAAAATGCATAAAATGTTTCATACACTTATTCAGATTGACTCATGGTTTCTGAAATACCATCAGAGTCTACATTGTTTTCAGATGAATGTTTGGATGAAGATGTAGATGATCCATACTCTTCTCTATTGTCGATGAATGCACCATATGAGTCTACATGCATGCCCAACATTTCAGATGTCAAATGCCTTTTAGATCTCCGAGTAATTTCAGCAGACTCCCATCTTGCATTTATTTCTTGTGACAACAAACTCTTGATAATATTTGTTGTCTTGGAGTGAAGAGTTCCTCTCTTTGTAAAATTGAAGTCATAAACAAGTATGTTAACATCATCTAATTTTAAGAGGTCAGTGCGACGACGAGTTGTATTTTGACCCTTTCTTTTTCTCTTTCTATTGACATGTTTCTCAACCACCATATCTGGCTTGTACACTCCATTGAATGGGTCTGTACTTGTTGCATACCAATGCACTTCAATTGCAATAAAATCATCATTTTGTTTCTCAATATTTATAACCTTTCCTATCTAGAATGGATAACCATGTGGATCTTCAATCGCTAAAAGTGCAATCATGCTACCCTCCTTAATATCTTGTACTGAACCCCTGCAAAGGTCTTCCATGGCTTCACGTTGTGCACATGACCTTCATGAACCAATATACATTTCTCTTTCCTCTTCTTGTGTAAACTCAATAACACCTTGAGATTCTTGTTGAACTTCAACAATGTTTGTTTCTTCAGATTCATTTGGCATATTTTGTGGCCAATGAAATGGAGTCCTCAACATTGTATCTTCATTTGTTGAGCTTGAAATTATGTCACTTTGACTATTGAAAAAAGACTCCCACCAAACATAATCAACAACATCAAAGTACTCATATGTATCCTTAATGGACTTTTTAATTTCTTCGAGGCATTAAGAATAATATACATCTCTATTATACTTGATGGTTAACCAAATGGCCTGAGCGAAAACCCTAGCAATGTGCCCATGTGAGCCTCTGCTTGATTGACCCAGTACACGCCGCGACCACGAAACCCCAAAGCTCCAGCGCGAACCTTTACTGGCTCTGATCCGCAACCATGGGCGCCGAAGAGGGGGGAAACCCCCCTCATATAGAAACATAACAGCTAATGACAGATTTGGAATGAGGGTAAAACAACCCGCATTCGAGCTGCCACAAAAAATCTGGGAACAACTCCTCGCCAAGGAACAAGGCTTTCGACAGGAAATGGAAATGGAAGCCAACACGTCTCATCCTAGAGCACCCCGTGGCTGGGAGCCTAGGAAATGCATCCCGCAAATGGAAAAGGCACCCAGGTACCTCATAAGCTCAACCAGGGTGGGGGAGCACTCCCAGTTCATGCAAGAACATGCCCTCATTGGCAAATTTTTGGGACTCTGGCCATCAGAAAGGGATTTGAATAAATGGATCAAACACTGGTAGAATCCCAAAGGAGACTATGAGGTCCAGCTCAGCTTGAAAGGCTTCTTCACCATCATATTATACAACCTAGAAGACAGATATCACATCTTTGAGAACGACCCTTACTTCTTCAACTCAGCAGGGCTATTCCTAAGGTACTGGACAGAGCGCTTTAGCCCGGATAAGGAGGACTTTACAATGGCACCCGTCTGGATCTGCCTCTATTCCCTCCCGCAAGAGTTCTAGCTGGAGGAGATTCTTATGGGAATAGGAAATATAATCGGTCAATACGTCAAGGCCTCGGAAGCCACAAAGAAACGAAAATACACTTCATATGCCCGAATATGTGTCTACATGAACATAGCTAAAGCCTTACCAGGTGCGGTAATACTGGAGTATTAGGACGAGGACTGGTCACAAACCCTTGACTACGAACACATCCCGTTCAGATGCAAAAAATGCCACGAACACGGCCATTTGTTCTAGGACTGCCCTCTTAATCAGCAAGCTCCCAAGGCCAGTCAGAATCTGTAGAAAGATGGTTTCACAACGATCCAGATGAGGAAGAAAAATCCCCCTCGAAAGCAAACAACCAACCCCAGACCTAGGATCCAGACTAAGAACGCCTATGATATACTGAGCCAGCTACCTGAGGACGAGGAAATCCAAGATCCACATGACGGATTACAGAAAGGAAAAGGCCAGAACCCCACACCCTCCCCCTCCGATCCGAATAAAGAGATCAATGTAGAGGAAAAAGGGGATGCAGATGGAGATACTCTGATGCAAATGGATGCCCAAGACCTGGCAGGCATCGACCTTGAGAAACTGGAGGAAGCTCTCAATCAGAAAGACCTACAAGGTTGTTGGTCACTATAATTGCTTAATTGATTCAAACAATCAAGTGATACATAAATTATCAACCCAGGGAAGTCTTTTTATTTCAAAGATAACCACACACTATATATGCTCAATTCCAAAAGAAACTCAGAGTTGTAGTAAAGAAACTTATACTAATCACACTTGCTTAAATAAACTGAAGTTTTGAATTAAATCACAAGAAAGCAACTTCCCTATTGCAGATCTTAAAGATTAATCTAAGAATACTGGATTACATTAGAATAAAACTTGCAATGGGAAAGAACAACTATTATGCAACCAGAGAACAGGACCCTTACTCTCAAACAAAGACTTCAGTACTAACACTCTTTCATGAAAACAGTAATGTAGAAAACAATTAACTCTATCTGACAGAGAACAAGGCTATCTAGTTCCTTCCTTTCTAAGCAGGAGCCTTAAGCCCTATTTCTATTTAGCACACTTGTGAAGTTGAGGTTTACAGAGAACAGGATAGTCTGATCCCTTCCTTTCTGAGCAGGGACCCTTAACCCACTCTCTGTCTTTAGCACACCTGCAGGAATAATGGAAATATACAGAGGACAGGATGTTCTGGTTCCTTCCTTTCTGAGAAGGAACCCTTAACCCAATCCCTGGCTAGCACACTTGCAGAATTAAATGAAGTCTACAGAGGATAGGATGTTCTGATTCCTTCCTATCTAAGCAGGAACCTTTAACCCAATTCTCTGGCTAGCACACATGCAGAATTAAATGAAATCTACAGAGGACAGAATGTTCTGACTCCTTCCTGTCTGAGCAGGAACCTTTAACCCAATTCTCTGGCTAACACACTTACAAAATTAAATGAAATCTACAGAGGACAGGATGTTCTGATTCCTTCCTGTCTGAGCAGGATCCTTTAACACAATTCTCTCGCTAGCACACATGCAAAATTAAATGAAATCTACAAAGGACAAGATGTTCTGATTCCTTCCTGTCTGAGTAGGAACCTTTAACCCAGTCTCTGGCTAGCCTCATAAAATCATTACACAAGATTGCTGATAGAAAAAATTATGAATTTCATTCAATAAACTAAGACAGAGTCAGTAGTGTTTCAGCAAAGAGGAATTCATTAAAGACAGTGTTTTAGCAAACAAAAGTTAACCAAAGCATGAACAAAAATTGTACTAACACACTTCTAAAACTAATGGGTGAATCTTGTGAAGAAGGTGGGCCCTCCCTTCTCACAAGATTCCCCTGAAACGAGGAAGCTAGAGAAGGATACTCAAAGCAGTCTTCTATTCATCTGTCGAAATATCACATTACAATTTGGAAAATAGAATACGTCACTCTTCTCTGGAGCTTCTTCAATACATAAAACTTGGATTCTTCGAATGATGATTTCCTCTTATTTAAAGAGGAAATCCCTTCGATACAATAATTACAATGCATATCTGAGTCCTATCCTTAGTCGGATCTACTTTCTAAACCAGCATAGGATGTCCTAGTCTCACGCAACAGAATGCTATTACAGGAGCCGAATGAGGTATTACAATTATGACTGGTGTAACAACTTCTTCCCGTTGTTGCTGATGTTGTTTCAGCATCGCAATTCACGGGTTGTTTTAGCCATGTGAATTGCGCTCTGACTATGTCGACATTCTTGTGTAGGAGCGACGGTTATAGCTTTGTTGACCACTGACTGTAACGACTTCCTTTGTGTTTCAGCATCGTCGGTCCTGGCGGTTTCCTCTGTGTTTTAGCATCTGCAACTATGGACTGTGTAACAGCTCCGTGTTTCAGCATCTGCGACCTCAGACTATAAGGCAGCTCCGTGTTTCAGCATATGTGACCTCGAACTGTATAACATCTCTTTGTTTCAGCAACAACGACCTTGGACAGTTATGTGTTTCAGCAATAGGTCTCAAATGCTAATCTGCAGTTGTGAACACTTATGCATTTCTAATCAATGGTCAAGTACGAGAGTGATGTAAAATATTATGCAAAACAGATTAAACGTATAGTAATGAGAAGGGACGTTGTATACCTTTGGGATGATCAGATAAAGTGATAGTATGAGTCTAAATATAGGCGATCAAGAGTATAATAGTGGCAAAAAGTATAGGCAAAAAGGTACATTGTGTGGTCCTAACATCCCCCCCAACTCAAGGTGTTGCGTGTCCTCAGGCAACTCACTCTGAATCAGAGTCTGGATACCGACTCTGATAATGTAAGTTACTCAAGCTGTAACTCTGGGAGGTACTGTCTGTCGGCGTTCTGAACCCTTGCACCTGCTGCAATCTTTTCCATGCTATTGTTTCAGCCTTCTTAGGTAGCTTATAACTGACTTGATACCTTTCTATTGGCAACCAGAGAATGGGAAAATAAAACCGGTACCCTATCCAATTTTCATCACAATGTCTAACACACTGGATGTAGTTAGGTATCTTGGAAATTGCTACTTCTAGGTTGGCAGGAACAAAAGGATTATGTTGTTGTCTCTTCTCTGTGGATTGCTGCCAAAACAGGTTATTGGCATGGAGGGAAGGAATCTCTATGGATCTGATGATGTGTTCACAATCCTGGAGCACTTCTGATTGTAGCTGCTGAACATGTTCAGTCACCCCTGGTTGTTTTAAGAACTCATAATATTGTGAGATAAAGGTAGCTGCCCTCTATGGTTCTAGTATAATCTAGAGGAGGCGATTATCTTCATTGTGCTTAGCAGCCAAAAAGTCATCTTGCCAAATGATTTGATTGAGGAGAAAGGAAGTAAATGCTCGAATTTGAACGTCCCCAACAAGGGGATTTATATTTAGCAACCTGTTTTCTGGAATAGCCTCATTATGGAAGTATGCCTCACAAAGGAGGTGTTGATCCCTGGTAGAGGCAGCTACAAAAGTTTTGATAAAATCTGCTGATTGTATTACTTCATGGGGTTTACCTTCTATAATGGAATTGATCTGAAACCATGTGAGTCTCTCCATCAGGAATAAGGAGTAGTTGCAAGAAGGCTTCCTTGTGGCCAGTATCTTCTGCACCAAATCAAATACCAAGACCAATCTGCCTTTCAATTCTTTGTTCTTCTTCTTAATCTCACGAGCTTCCTGGCGTATCTATTCTAATACTTCCCAATTTGAGTAAGTATGGTTGATCCAGATTTGTTTGTGCACTTGCAGGTTTTTGGCTTGAGTTTCAGCATATTCTTTCTTCCATTTTTGTATTTCTGTGTGTTCATCCCATAGCTGAGTCTGTGTTTCAGCATTGGAAGTAGTGGGATGTGGTAAGGTTTGAGTAGATTGTTCCCTGGTAGTGGAGATATTGATCTGGTTGGGAGGTGTAAATTCCTCCATGGGCACTGTCTGTACAGCCTTGTTGACAAAGGTATGGGATTATTTTGTTGCAGTGCAGGGTTCAGTCTTAAGCTTGAGAGGGCCTGCTGGTTCTTGTGTTACAGCAGGTTCAGTCTTGAGCTTGCTAGGGCCTGTTGGTTCTTGTGTTGCAGTAGGTTTAGTCTTGAGCTTGCTAGGGCCTGCTGGTTCTTGTGTTGCAGCAGGTTCTTCCTTGACTTCAAAAGGTGAAGGAGAAGGGGATGCCCCTGGCACTGGGACTTGAATCACCTTATAGCCTGCCTGATGGTAAACATCGCCACATTGGAAACACATGTATTCTTTACATACGCTCTCTGTAGTCTCCTCTGACAAGGTTGTTGTTCGGGCTAAGGTGTACAAATTTAGTTCTTTTTCATATGCTTCCCTTGCCCTAGCTAATTATTGCTGATATGCTTCCAATTGAGACTTTAAAAACTCGTTTTCTTTCAAGACATCGGCCATTGTTTGTTTGGATTGAGAGATGACTGGTTCTTGTGTGGCAGTCATAACCTCATGAGCTGGTTCTTGTGGAGTAGCTATAGGAATGGCAGCTGATGCTTGTGTATCAGCCTCTTGGTGTAAGGAGAGTAGTGTTTCAGCACCCTCAACCTCTGAGTCCTAAATCTCAATGTCAATTTCAGTGGATGGTTCTTGCGTTTCATCCACTGAATGGGTAGCTGGTTTTTCAGCTACTTTGCTTGAGGAGAGTGGTGTTGCAGCATTCAGGGTCTCAGATTCCTGTAATTCAATTTCAATATCAGTGGCTGGTTCTTGTGTTTCAGCCACTGGATGGGTAGTTGGTTGTGTTTCAACTACTTCATTTGAAACAAATGATGTCTGGGCTTCTAGTTCATGTAACTCAATATCAACAGCTGGTTCTTGTGTTTCAACCACTGAGGTTGGAATAGGAAAAGATTCTGGAAAGGTTGGAGGTGGACGGGGTGTTAGTCGAATTGGTGGGGGGTCTAGGGTAGTGGTCATCAAGGGTGGCCTCATTGAGGCTCTTGTTCTCTTTTTGCGCAAGAAGGGTGGAAATGGGGCAATCTGTTTTCGTTTTCGTGGAGGTATTTCCTGAATGATAGGGCAGGCGACAGTTTCTGGTTCAGAGTCATCACTGAGAATATGAAGGGCGGGAGTGGATGACTATGGTAGGGTATGTGGTGGATTTGATGGGGTAGGGGAATTGACTGGACTCGTTGGTTCTGTGGGCGGGATATTGGGTATTTCAAGGAAGTCTGGAGGGTTTTGCTGTTGCTGCTCCTGGGGAATTTCGGCAGCTGGTTGAGGGTTTATGGGTGGGTTATCTAGTGGACGGTTTTGTTGGTTAAACCCCTGTTGATGAGTAATTGAACAAGACGGTGGTGGGTAAGTGACAGGGTTGGATCTTTTGCCTTTCGACAGTAATGTGCCATATTCTTCAAACAGCCTAGCAAATAATAGGGAAGATTGACCCGTCTGTTATGCCTTAAATGAGAAAGAAAAAGGAAGTCATGCTGATAGACTACCTGATAGCGAACTTTACAGGTCAGGTAGTGCTTGATGAATCTGGCGACCTCTGGCCACGGGGGTGGCAGTGAACTGAGATGAACGCCCCTGCCCTTTAATACAATTCTTTCCTCAGGCAGGAAGAAGCTCTGCTGGACATCCCCGATGATATGCTTTCGGCTGAACTTTCGAGTGCCATCAATGGGGAGGCCGAAGACCTCTGATATGTCTTCTTATGTTACAGATATTCGGATGCCTGCGACGACAGAATGGTTCTCCTGAAGATTTCGGGCAAACTATAGGACTTGATGTTCATTATATCCTTGAAGCCTATGAGAGTAATTAAGCCACCCTGCTTGCTCGAAGATTTGATAGGCTACTGGATAGTGTTCGAGCAGTGCTGTGGTGGTGGGCTCATTTCGTATAACGTCTCCTCACATGGATATTAGCTTAGTAAAATACAACGTCGAGAGTTTGTGTATCAGCTCTGGCCCAAAGTGAGTTTTTCGAGTGACTTATGCAGGAATAGTGGTTAAATGCGCGAAAGGGTGGTGAAATGGGGATGGTGGCGGTGAAATCGAGTGAAATGATGGTATCATGGATTTGATGTGTACTTCCCCTCCCGTCAAGTGCGATTAGTAATAATTGCACTTGAATGGTCATAATGGCTTGGAGTCTTTTTCATTAACTATAGTCTAACTGAATTACATAATATTTACGTACCTCGCCGTACCATTTGATTCGTTCTGCCAACCAGATATCATGCCTATCCGTGGTAGTCCTGTCGTGGCAGAGACCTTTGATTGTGTCGAGGGTTTGCTGACTAGAAGGACGAACTATAATCTGAGGGCGTAGAAGCTTGCTGACAGACGATGGTGAAAGACTGGTGTTTCAGCAACAGAGAAGAACAAAACAATTGTTGTAGATGAAGAACTGTTGATGAATGGTGTTTCAGTATCGGAAGAAAGTCAAAAGTGTTGATTGGTGGTGTTTCAACATCGGGGAAAATGATGAAAGGTTGCTGATAATGGTGTTTCAGCAACGGAAGAAAATCAGAAGTGCTGAATAGTGGTGTTTCAGCATCGGAAAAAATGATGAAAGGTTGCTGATAATGGTGTTTCAGCAACGGAAGAAAAGGCGAAACAATTGCTGGACGGAGTTGTTTCGGTGATGAAAAATGGCGGAATGGAGTGTTTTGGGAAAATAAAAAAGTGTTGAACAATGGTGTTTCAGCATCGGGAAATAGTGAAAAGTTGTTGTAATGGTGTTTCAACAACAGAAGGGGAAAGGCGAAACAATTGATGGACGGAGTTGTTTCGTCGATGAAGGATGGTGAGGAAATGGGAAAAAGTGATAAGAAGGTTGTCGAGCCGTGATAGGGGAAAATGTGTGAATTTGGTGTTTCAGTAATGAAAGAAAGGAGGCAGATTACTGACAGTGGTGTTTCGGCAACAGAGAAAAGTCAAAAGTGCGAAATGGTGGTGGTTCAGCTTTGGAGGCAAGTGAAGAGTGCTGAACGGTGGTGTTGCAGTGTCGGGAGGAAAGTCAAGAGTGTTGAACGGTGGTGTTTCAGCATCAGAAGAAAGTCAACAGTGCTGATCAGTGGTGTTTCAGCATCGTGAAAGTTAATCAGTGCTGAACAACAGTGTTTCAACATCGTGAAAGCTCGTTTCTTTGAAGTGAAATCGTCCTCTTCTGGTGGCTGAGCTTTGATCGGGAATCTGCAAAAACGACTGTAGCATGGTATTTCTTGACAGGGATTGTTAGAAAACAAAATCTAATCTAATCTAATACTAAAGAAAATCAATCTTAAAAGAATTAATTGTTATTAGGGGTAGAAACCCCCTCGATGAAGAGGAAATGGGCATCTGCCATGCATGTGGCCTTAAAATCTTCTTTAGAAATAGGTTGCTGGTACAGACGGAGCCGATGACCATTTACAAGTAATGGAGTTCTGGAGTCATCGATTGTGAGGAGCCTTAGTGTTCCATTGGGGAAAATTGTGTCTACTTCGTAAGGTCCAAGCCATCTTGTACGCAGTTTTCCTTGAAATTCTTTGAACCGAGAGTCATACAATAAGGCCCAATTACCTTTTTGGAACTGCTTATTTTTTATATTTTTGTTATGCCATTTTGATCTTTGCTGCTGAATTATGGTTGTTTGCTGAATGGCATCTCGTCTTTTTTTCTCTAGCTCATTAAGCTGCTGCAACCTGGCTGTCTATGCATCAGTTAGATCAAGGTTGACAGCTAAAGAAGTCCTTAAGGTTTTTATCTCAAATTCCACAGGAAAAACGACACTCTTTCCATAGACTAATTCATAGGGAGAAAATCCCGTAGTGTTTCTCCAGGTAGTTTTGTAGGCCCATAGTGCTTCAAGGAGCCTGTGGGACCAATCCTTTCTACTTTCCTTCACTGTTTTTGTGAGAATGGCTTCTATTACTTTGTTTGTGCTTT
>JZKD02S0409523.1:61246-85679 GCA_000966675.3 Picea glauca | reverse complement strand
AACACCATCAAACCCTAGCTCTCTTGTCCTTAAGTTTGAGTTCTTCCTAAACCATTAGTCTCACTTCAATTGACTCCATTAACCCAAGGCACTAGTCTAGAAACTCTCTTGAGCTCGTTTATGCCTTAAACTCTCTTTCAAACTACTTTCAATTTGAAACCCTAACTAACCTAGCGTCTAACCCTAGCTTTCTTCCTTACTAACCCTAATAAGGTGACATCTTGCTGATTTTAACTTTTGTTTGGATAGAAAGGTGCGGCCTAGTCATCTTATCATAGCCGTGGAGTTTTATTGCACTTTTTGTGGTTGAATTTGTCAAAATGTCACTCCTTGGCTAGCTAACCCTAAACTGCAGACACCAAAATTTATATAGGTGACGTCACATGCTTTGATCTCTTGTTTATGCATACAAAGTTGTGACACTTTTCACCTATCTTGATAGACATTGAATTATTAATTGCATCTGTAAGCTGATTTGCTAAAACGTCCCACTCAATTGTCTCAATTTTGACTTAGAAATAGGGTTGACGTCATCATCATTGCAACAACAATATATAGTGACGCATCGACATTACATTTATGAGCAAACTTGCATTGTGATAAGATAAGGGATTGATATTTGACATTGAATGCTTTTATCTCCTTATGCATTTATTGAATAAGTCATATAAATCTTTGCCTTTGTTTAGCAATCATTGACTTCATCAATAATAGCATTTAAACATTGCTCATATGTATACTTGAAGATAGTCATTAATGCTTTGAAGTACTAACCCACTTCAAGCATATATTCTAGTTCTTTGTCTTGTCTCGCAAATAGGTGCCATTCAGTGGAAGATTCTTCTTGACTATCTCATCTTTGGCAGCAATCTGTGAAAGGGAACTTCTTTGACTTGATCCATTACCCTTTAGCCCTTCATCAACCCAGATTTGCTTAGGGACGTCTCCCTTGGACCAGCCATCCTAAATAGAAAGAGCCCCCATCGAGGTGACAGTGGGTGGGGAAGCTCCTGTTACGCCAGTTTCAAGCCTTGACTCAAGCTCCTTAAACCTTTCCTACAAACCGTGCGATAACAGGCCTCAAATGCTAATATGCAGTTGTGAACACTTATCCATTTCTAATCAATGGTCAAGTACGAGAGTGATGTAAAATATTATACAAAACAGATTAAACGTATAGTAATGAGAAGGGACGTTGTATACCTTTGGGATGATCAGATAAAGTGATAGTATGAGTCTAAATATAGGTGATTAAGAGTATAATAGTGGCAAAAAGTATAGGAAAAAAGGTACATTGTGTGGTCCTAATAAAGGCCTTCCATAAGAACATCTTAGAAAGGTGCATAAGGTCTTCCTTGATTCAACAATGGGATCCACAACTCGCCTTGGCATCACCACAGAATCAAGCTCCGGCTCCAAGAAAATACCGCGCGAGAATAAAAGAAGGGGAAGGAAACGAGTACATCAGCTAATCAAAGAAGATGGAAATATAATGATCAACTCAAGTCAAATACAGAAGCTCTCATAGGGATACCTCCACCCACACCCCTCTTCATAATGATGAAGATTATCACTTGGAACATTAGAGGACTCAACGACAGATCCAAGCAAAGAATCCTCAGGGATTGCCTCAAGGAAGAAAGCCCAGACATTCTAACGTTATAGGAAACTAAATGTGCAGGAATGGAAGATGAAACCATCTTCCAACGTATATCGAAAGGTTGTAACTACATCCACACAGAATCTGCGGGTGCCTCGGGGGGTCTAGCAATATTGTGGAACCCTAACCACACTATCCTTAGTGGACCCTTCTCCACTATAGGTACCTTGTCATTTCACTTTGAAGTTATAGGCTCAAATCAGGAGGCGACCATCACCAATGTCTACGGCCCACAAGGACAACAAGATAAAATTAAATTTATGGAAAAGCTTACCCAAGTTAAAGCATTGCAAACACGCCCAACTGGATCCTAGGAGGGGACTTTAATATGATCATGTCACTGGAGGAAAAAACAGGCAGAAGAAAATGACTGGAGCAAGACATCAGTAATTTCAAAACCCTCCCTGAACAATTAAAGTTAGTGGACATAGAGAACAACAATGGCACTTTCACTTGGTCTAATCGCAGATCAAGTAGCCAGCATGTAACATGCCGACTCGATCTCTTTCTCATAACAGAGGATTTGATTGAAAGAGACCTCTGTATAGAAACCTTGATCCTCCCCAAAGCGGGTTCCGATCATTGGCCAATCGCCCTTCAAATAGCAATAGAGACAACATCGAAATTTAAACCATTCAGATTTGAGAAATTCTGGCTCACACACCCAGATTTCCAATAGCTGGCACAAACTTGGTGGAATCAGTCTGAGACAGACCAGGGCACCAATATGTTTAGATTTCAACAAAGGCTCAAAAACTTCAAGCAAAGGCTCAAACACTGGAACAAAAATACTTTCGGCAATATTTTCCAAAGCATCAAGGACGCAGAGAACAGACTAGCCGAGATACAAATAATCTTTATATTGGGAGCTCGAACTGCTGAGCTCATGAAGGAAGACGAGCATCTACAAATGCAACTGGAGAAAAGAAGAAAGCAAGAAGAAATACTATGGAGGCAGAAATCCAAGGTGCAGTGGCTCAAAGAAGGGGAAAATAATACAAAATTCTTCCACAGAACGATTATACACCGGAGACACATCAACAAAATAACACATCTGGAAGATGAGCAGGGAAAACTGATCAGAGAGCACGCACACATTGAAGAGGAGCTCAATAGATACTACCAGAACCTCCTCACGGAAAGCAAGGAGGACAGAAGTGAAGCCATCACCCGAGTTACTAGTCATATTCCCTCGCTAATCACCCCCGAACAGAATGCCGCTCTTAAAAGGCCAATCACCCAGGAAGAGGTGGACCAGGCTGTAAAAGATATGCCCCCAGGAAAATCCCCAGGCCCCGATGGCTTCACTACAGACTTCTTCCATCACTGTTGGTACATTATAATTAAGGACGTCTGGGAGGTCATCGAGGAATCAAGAACATTGGGTCAAGCTCTCCATGCCTTCAACGCAACCTTCCTCACTCTCATCCAAAAGGAAGAAAGAGTCATGAACTCCAAATAGTTCATACCCATCGCCTTATGCAATTTCATCTACAAGATCATAACCAAGGTGATCGCAAACCGACTCAAGCCAATTCTTCCATTTGTCATTTCCAAAGAACAAGCTGGATATGTTGAAAGAAGACAGATTATGGATAGCGTCATACTGGCACATGAGGTGATCATCTCTCTCAAATCAAAGAAAACCCTAGGTATGTTAATCAAACTTGATCTCTCAAAAGATTTTGATAAAGACAGTTGGCAGTACTTCAGAGTTATCCTAAATTCCTTTGGCTTTGATCAAGATTGGGTAAACTGGATTTTGAACCTCACCTCTTTGGCTTTCTTCTCAATCCTAGTCAATGAAGTCCCCTCGCATCCCTTCTCGGCCTCCAGAGGTATAAGGCAAGGGGATCCACTATCACCCTTTCTTTTTGTTCTAATGGCGGAAGGCCTAGGTTGCTACATTAAAACAACAGTGTTGGAAGGCTCCCTCAAAGGCCTACCCTTGCATAACATTAGGCCAGCCCCCTCACATAGCCAATTCGTCGATGACACCCTGCTTATGAACTCCCCTACTGCACACGAAGCCCTTAAGCTCAACTCCATCCTTTCCGACTTCACTGAAGCCTCGAGCATGACTTTGAACCTAGATAAATCCAAGCTTTTCTTTTTTAACACACCCGTTGCAGTTCAGCTACACATTTCCAAAATCTTGGGCATCCCCAGGAGCTCCCTTCCATCCAACTACCTAGGCATTCCTCTCACCGGAGCGACAGCCAAATCCATTTCATGGGACAGCCTTCTCCTCTCTATCTCTAACAGACTGGCCAACTGGACCTTTAGACCTTTAAACATTGCAACCAGATTAGTCCTACTACAATCAGTTCTTCAGACCCTACCCACCTATCTCTTCACTGCCTTAGCCGCTCCCAAGCATATCATTAGAGCGATCAGAAACATCAAGAGGAACTTCCTCTGGCAAGGTTTGTAGCCAAATAATAAATGGGCACTGGTCTGCTGGGATAAGGCCTATACACCAAAACGTAGGGGAGGACTTAGGCTCCAGGACCCGGAAAAGCCAAACCAGACAATGGGGGCCAAGATATGGTGGAGATGGATGAAAACACAAGACGCATTATGGGCACAAATCTGGAAGAACAAATACGCTCCCTCCATGCAGCCAGATCATCTGATCAGACACAACGTTCGAATCCAAGGTTCGAACATTTGGAACACATCTTGGAAAAATAAAGACATAATACATAAGCACGCTTTCTAGGAAATACACAATGGAGACACTGCAGGGTTCTGGCAAGACTCGTGGCAACAACTCAAACCTCTAAAGGACCTAGCAGAGCTCACACCCCTCCAACAAGCTCTTAATCAAGCCCCTTCACTGAAGGTAAAGGATCTTTGGAAACCTCTAGACGCGAGTCAGACTTGGCGGCAATGGAAGACCTCCAGCCACGATCTAGGAACCCCTCCCGACTTAAACTTGTCCGCTTGGCATCATGAAGTAGGACGCAGGAAAATCCCCATGAAGGAGGGGCCAGACATCCTCAGATGGGGGCACTCAGCTTCAGGAAACTTCTCGGTAAAAGAAGCCTACCACATACAAGGAAATTACCACAATCAGGAAATGGACACCATCTGGAGCAAGATTTGGAATAAGGCACTTTGGCCTAAGGTCTCTACCTTCCTCTGGTTAATCATCCATAATAGAATTCTAACATGGGATAATCTCAGGAAAAGGGGATTCATTGGGCCCTCAATATGTGTCTTATGTCAATCTCAAGAAGAAACCAAGGAGCATCTTTTCAACGACTGTCGTTACAGTCAAGCTGCCTGGGACTAGGGGGTGCAAATCATGCGCAGATCCAATCAAAATAGAGGCAACATCAGAGACACTATCGAAAATTGGGACTCAATCACTTATAACAACCCCATTCTGAACTACATCTGGCAACTCCTCCCAGGATTTATTTTATGGAAAATATGGAAGGAGCGAAACAAACACATCTTCCACTCCAAGGACTCCTTTGCAGAGTCAACCTGGGACAGAGCTACCACACTCATCAAAGAAACAATCAGAAGTAAGTATTGGCAACCTAGGGACAAGGAATGTAACCGGGAGGAGTCACTCACCCTCCAAAGTTGGTAACTTAATTTAAATGACTCAGTGGCAATCAGAGCTCCCAAGAATTGATTCCCCAACCCAACCACCTAGACCCTCCCCCCAACTGGATTCATAAAAATTAACTTTGATGGAGCTTCAAAAGGCAATCCCATACCCACAGGCTATGAAGCTGTGATCAGGAGCTCCAAAGGGGAAATTTTAACTTTGACAGCAGGGTATTTGGGAGAGACCACAAACAATGTAGCAAGATTAACTGGCCTACTACAGGGCCTTCGACATGCAGTAACCCTGCCCAGCCACAAAATCATTTTGGAGGGGGACTCACAAATCGTCATCCAGCTAATCACCAAGATCCTGCATGGGGGAAATCCACAAAAAATCTCTCCCAGCTGGCGCCTTGCAGGATTGCTCGAGGACCTCGAAGGCTTACTCGGGAACAACATTAGCATCATCCCTTCCCATGTTAAAAGGGAGGAAAATGGAGTGGTTAATTACCTGGAAAATGAAGGAGTACAAAGGGAAACTGAACAAATAATATGGGATGCTAGAAACACTGAAGCCTTAGATCTATCCAAACATTGCCAACTCCTGGCCAGCAAGGATTTTCCAGCCTCGGATGGGGTGCCACATGGAAAGGAAGAGGCACGTGGAGGCGCGCAAGGAGAGGCCATTTACGATGGCTATCACCTCACACCATAGTTATTTATGAAGTTTCTTACCTCCGTTGGCCTCCGTTTATCGATGGGGCCTCTCACGAGTGAGCACAGGCCGTCCAGCCAGAGCATTAAGCTCTCGGATTTAATGGTTGCAACCATAATTTATGCTATTACCCGCCTTGCCGGAAGTTTTAGAGTGCATTCGAAGCTTGCAGAGAAGAGCAGGAGCAACAGTGCAGGCGACACCCTGGCATTGATCCTCACTCTTGCTATGCCGCGAGTGAGGGGGAGGCCTCGCAGGGGAGCCGACTGGTATGTGGCTGACTCCAGGAGGAAGTGACACAAGATATTTGAACGGGCTCTGCTCCTGGCCAAGAAAAGGCGACGTCGGGCGACCACAGTAACGAGCTCGCCCCTCAGAACCTTCATCGAAGAGATCCCGAACATGGAGCTCCCACCGGACTTTTCTGAGAGTAGAATGTTTATCATTCCAGATAATTGGAACCCCCCGACATGTATTGGAGAAGCAGCGGCACCGCCCCGCTCGAGAGACACTTCAGGTCCCAGCGACACACCAAATGAAGAGCTCACCACTTGCCTGGTAGAGGAGGAGTTGTCGGAAAGAACCACTGACTCGCAGCCGAAAAGGAAGAAGCAGGGTCACCGAGAAACGGATGCCAAGCCAAAGTTGCCGCCCTCGACACCACTCCTACACCCGGAGCACGTGAATCCGATATTTGAGGTCTGAAGCCTGGTGGATGATCAAATTTTCAGATCCGTCTGTGTTATCCAATGCTTGGAGATGCTTTATGCAACCTACTCTAGTGCCACACCTCGGCAACAATGTCCAACATGTTCTCAACCTTATGTCATTCCAGCCAGCAGCGGAAAAGCGAAGGACGACTGCGAGGACTCCGGGGAATAGGTTCTTCTGTTTCGCATGATTTCCAACTCTATTTCTTTTGTTGTTTACTAGAGCTGTAGCTCTTTAGTTGTTAGCATGGTTAGCATTAGCATAGACCTTACTAAACTGCTATTGATAATGGACATGCACCCTGGTTTCCTTCGGGTAAGGTGGCGCAACGAACTCTTTGATTTTGCATGCTACTGTGGGCAGGCCAACTGTCTTGGTTTCTTGCATAGGCAGGCAACTGGCACCTGCGTGTCATATGTATTCCTTTTTTGAAGCTATAATATAATAGGACTCGCCTTTTACTTAAAAATAAATAAATATACATCTCTATTATGCCTCTGTGCATTATGGATTTCAGCAGTTGATTGTAAAAATAATAACTTTGATGCAAAAATTGGACGATCTGGAATGAACTTCAAAAATGATAAACCTAATGAAGGCCCCCATTATGTAGTAGTTGAATATTGCTTTCCCCATATAAGTGTTTTCCCATCAATTTTTTTGAAACAAAATTGATGTTGGAAGCTAATGTCATTAAGCTGCTCAATACATTTTTCTTCACTATGTGATCCCTGGATAAATCTTCGCATGCCAACAGTTTATTCTAATATATGAAAAATAGGCTCTGGAATGTATGCTTTCTTGATACATTTAATCAATGATGGTAGACTTCCAACATTTTGCCTCTTCAACGTTACTGAAAAACGACTGAACATTTGATCAATATGATTATGAGTGTGTCTAAAAAGAAAGAAACCAACTTTCACCTTTTGAAAGATTCTCATTTCAACAAGCATGCTTAGATATCCAAACACAATTTGATTTCTATTTTCATGACTAGTGTTGTCCAATTGTAGATAGAAAACTTGAGTAAGATTCCCAGACCAGTGAGTGAGCACATGATGAATTATGGTGATGGTCAAAATTGCATCATTATGAATATTTGGAGATGTGAAGTAAACTCTTGGACACATTTTTCCATTGAAAACCATACAACCAACCAAGTGAAACTGAATGAAATTCTCTTTCTATAAATTTTTCGATGTACGGAAAAAATGTGGTAGAGTTGTTTTGGTCTGGTCCATGCCATCAATTATGATACCTAAATATTTGTTTGTAGCATCATAACACTTCTTCCTATGTTTGTACAAATTTTGTCTTTCACTTGATTGTTGATTCTGATGTTCTTGAAGTGCTTTGAATAAAGAATCTACACATGACATAAAATGAAAATATTGATTGTATGTTTTCATAGTTGATAACTATTTAATTAAAAAAAAAAAATAGTAAATACATACCTCTTTCTGCCCCTTCATATTTATCTCTTGTTGATTTAAGAGTAGCACATTGTTGTTTTTTAATTTATCACTCATCAACATCAACATTGTTGTTTTTTAATTTATCACTCGGGAAAGAGTGACCACCAATGGCATAATTATCTTCACTACTTTGAAAATCACCACTTGAGAGATATTCTTCATCATCCTTATTACTGGCTTCAAAATACTCACTTGGAGGAAAATCTTCATTATCCTCATCGGTACCTTGAAAATCCTCACTTGGAGGAAAATCATTAGCACCAACAATGTTTCTTTTAAATTCCTCATTCGAGAAAGACTGTCCAGCATTGCCATAATCGTCATCATTACTTTTAAAATCCCCACTTGGGGGAAATTCTTCTTCATCCTCATTTGTGCCTTGGAAATCTTCACTTGGAGGAAACTCTTTATCAGTACCTTCAAAATCCTCACTAGGAGGAAATTTAGAATCCCCAACATTGTTGTCTTTAAATTCCCCACTCCGGAAAAAGTGTCCACCATTGTCATACTCATCTTCATTGCTTTTAAAATTTTGACTTGAGAGAATTTCTCCATCATTTTCATTTGGGCCTTGGAAATATTCATTAGTACCTTGAAACTTCTCACTTGGAGGAAAATTTTCATCCCAATCATTTAAACGTTGATCATAGTCTCCACTTTGACCTACATTTTGATTATTTTCATTACTATTAAACTGTTGACTAGATTTATCACCATCATATTCCTCCTCTTCATCATTGGTGCCTTCAAAGTCCTCTGATTTAGGACTTTCATGACGAACATGTTGAATAAAATTGTTTGTACCATGATCAATATTATGACTAGATGAAAAATACGACACCTCATTTGCATTACAAACATTCCTATGGCATTTCCTAGTCACAATAGAAGAGGTATGCGAACAATTTGTTCATGTCTCAGAAATAAAATCTTCTTTATTTGATGAAGCCATCTATGAGAACATAGAATGATAGAAATTCTCACCCTCCCTATGACATTATTATAACATGCATAGTGATATTTTCCCTCTAAATTCCCCCTCCACCTCCCCCCAAAATATAATTTCCCCCCAAATCCCTCCCTACCCCCCAAATATTCCCCAAAATTTCACCCCAAAATATTCCCTTCAAAATTTCCCCCTCTAATTTTTCCCTCCAAATTTTCCCCCGAATTTGTTTTGTTTATTTTCCCTTAAAAATTAAAAACAATTTTTACTCTTTTATTTTGTTGTTTACATGTTAAATACAATATTGATCATGTTTATTTATTTATCCCACATTTATTAAACATATTGATAATAAATATAATTATATATGTAGGCAATATACCTAATTTTTATTAATCCCACATTCGTTATACTAACAACAATTTATATCATCTGTGTTATATATACACAATCTTGTTTTATCTTTTTATATTGTGTTATATCTTGGGCAGTATTTGTTTTAGGATTTGTAGAAAGACAAAACATCGAGAATACATCCGAGGAGAATCTAGCAAGCAGAAAATCGAGCTCAACATCCGAGGAGAATCTAGCATTTCAGAGGTTAGTTTTTTGTTAAATTCTTACAATTTAAGAAAACATATTGTGTTAAATTAAAAAAAATTAAATTTATTTAGATGTTTTCTACTTTTTCTAAAAAATACCCAACTTTTTAAAAAATTTGAGACTTTTTTTTCAGAAATTCTTAACAAAATCCTTAAGATATTTTGAAAAAAAAATTCAAAAAAAGTTAAATCTAGGCATAAATTTTTAAAACTTTTTAGCTCTTTTGTTGTTTTTTATTTAAATTTTATTAGTTTTGGCCCATGGTGGTCACTGGGCAATGTCCGTTCCTTACCCACGGGGGGGGGGGGCAGCTAGGGCGATGCCCGACATCGCCGTAGTTTGACCATCCCTGTGGCCAAGCTGTGGGCATAGCATAAGCCCAATAATTTTATGGATCAAATATTTATTTATTTATTTATTTTTAAATTAGTTTCTATAATCAATGTTGTTCTTTTTAAGTTTATTATAATGTGAAAGGCCTAATTTTTTTCTTTTATCTTAATATAAGAAAATGGCAGGAAATAGATTATCTATGAATATATCTAGATCACGACCTGCAATAATGGCATCCAAAAATGCAACTGGAACCTCCATGATTGTTAGGCAACAAAATGATAGCTTAACACCTGAGCTATCAAAGGCAAAGGAGAATGTTAGAGAGTGGAAATAAGTGGAAGGTGAAAACAAACGAGAATATTCTTGGTTTGTTAAAGACAAGCAAGGAAACAATGGAGATCATATATATTTGTATTGTGCCGAATCAGAACATGTGCAAGGAAATTATCATGCACTTGACTTGTTATGATATATATGATTGGTGCCAACCACAAATATTGTTTATGCACTTGTCAAACAAGGGAGAACTTATATCAAGTTTAGATATTCTTTCAAATTGAGCAATTATAACAAGAATGAATGTTTTTCATAATTATGTGCATCCATCATTGATGACATTGAGAAAGGAAATGTAAGTTTTTTATTTCTATTTTTGTGTGTTTATTATTTTTAGTATCATGGTAATGTTTTAATTTTATTTAACATGAAAATGTTATATTTTATTTTTACAGGATTTTGTTGAACGAATTTCACATATGTTAGTGGGGATTTACTCTACAGAGAATGATATCATGGATGTCATCAATGCTTTTGATATTGAAAAGACACAAGAAGGAAGGAAAAAGAAACAAAAAGTAATGGAGGTTGAACCTGAAAGAGTAGACAGAGAAGAACATGAAAGAAGAAAGAAAAATCCTCATTCTAGAAATCCTAAAAGGGTTGTACATTTGAAAATGCGGAAACTCCAATGGAATATTTTGTTGAGATTGGTCCCAATGAGGTTATCAGTCCTTCTCGCAAAAAGAACAAACAAGATAAACAAAAAAGAGTGATGGTTGATGATGATTCTATTCCTATTGATTATGAATAAATCATTGATTTAGAGGAAACACATTTAAATCATAAGAGGAAGAAAACAAATTTTGATAATGTTCAAGAAGCCATCGTTAGCTCAGATTATTATAGTGAAAGTTCCAAAGGTAACAAAGAAATAATAACACCGGGTGTTGATCTAGAGGATGGTATTATGAAAACAACACAAAATGTCATTCAAAATAGAATGAGGATGACAAACTTAGTTGATGATGGCCACACATTTCAGTTGAATGTGAAACACCTTTATAAACCCATAGAAAGGCAGGAAAAATATCAAATTAGAAAACCGCATCATTTGAATATTCACAATTTGAAAGAATTGATTAGATACAATCCATATGCACATGTGATTGAATACCTAGTTCTTGTTGACCCAATGGAAGTTCCTACGAGGGAAGAATTTGATAGATCAAAATGTTTTGACTACAAATATTATGTGATTGGAGGAAATCATTCTACAGAGGCTAGAAGAGAATTGATGCAAGAATATCCCAATAATCCTCTTTTTGAGACAGTCAAATGCATAATTTATGTCGGTTTAAAAGATTCAGAAGAAAAGTTACTGGCATGGTATCATAACATAGACAATGAGTACAAAATCTCTATGATATTCATTAAAAGGGTGAGATTTATCCACAATGAATTTTTTGAAATATTCCACGGGGAGAGATCAAATGTTGATGTTAAGTTTCAGAAGAAATGTTGTATGGAAATAGGATTCCCACTTGATGATGAAAATACAAAAGAAAAATATCAAAAATGAAGTGATATATTTAGAGATGTGGATAACTATTTTCAATTGGGATTTAGAACTAGACAGGTATGGGATTTGATAAATGATATCTTCACCCTATGGGAAAATGTTATTATAAAAAATCAGAGAGTTAAGAAGGCTAAACCATTGATATGCGGCACAAGTAAAAAAGGTCCTCACATAAGAAATCTTCCTGATGATATGACTATAACACCTTGGAGATCAATACAAGGAGTGAAGGATGATAAACTTATCATAACTATATTATCACGTGTTAGGTCGGGAGAATTTTCAATGGAAGAAATGTGTGATGAATTTAAAAAGTAATTCTGTTGAGTTATTTTTATTTATGTTAGGACAAGAAAATTAATTTTTTCAGTTTAACATATCATTTTAAAACATTAATTTTGTTTTATTTAGTCACAAGGTCTATATGAAAATACAAGAGGAATTGGTCAATATGTTGAATGAAGAAAGTTGGGATGATGTTAAACTCAACTATCCAGATTCAAGCTCTTCAGCAGTATTAAAACAATTTTTTGTTGCATTTAAAAATGTATGTTAATTTATTACATCCATATTATTCGTTTGTAAGTTAATTTATTTATATTTTAACAGTTATAGATATATAACTATATGTTTGTTTGTTTCATTAAATATGCCAAAGAAGAATGCAGATGGAGTACCTGAAACTTTCAAAAGTTTTATTCAAAAATCCAAGTTTGAAAGAGAAAGAAGGAGACGTGTTCAAAATGTTCAACTTGATAACACCCTTTATCAGTACATTTGGAATGGGCTCGACACTGTTCAATATAAAGTGATATTAGGTGATTGTGAAAAAATTGCAAGTATTGTTCCTAAAAAAGAATACTCGCTAGTTATTGCGGATATCCCGTATGGTTATAATATCCAAAACATTGAATATGATATTGAGCCTTATACTTACCAAGCTTTCATTAAAGTGGTTATGGGATTTATAGAAGTTACAACATCACCATTTTGGAGATTTCTAGTATTTCATTCGGACACACAACAAGGATTAGTACAATCAAGCTTCAAGGGGAAATAAAAGCCAAGGATGCAGTTTATTTGGTAAGATATTGAAAGTGTATGTTTAACAATTAAGATTAGAAAACAATTTAATTAATTCACAAGTTAATTGAATTTCCACTTATTTATGTTACAGACACAAGACAAATATTTGGAGCTCCAAGAAAGAATAATTTAAACGTGATTTTGAGAGTATACATCTTGCAACTTGGACAAAAGATGATTATTATAATTCTATTCTTGTCAATGCAAATGATAGAGAAACTCATAGTAGTATATTGGTATACAATGATGTGGTTAGAAAGATAACATATGAGGAAAAAGATTTGAAAGGAGATATGGTCAAAATTTATCAAAAACCACAAACATTAATTAATTATCTTATAGATAAATTTTCAAATGAAGGAGATTGGGTTTTGAATTTGTTCTCGGGTTCAGGTAGGAATTATGATCTAATATTTATGAAATCATACTTCAATCTTAGATTATTTTTAATTTATGTCTTTTTACAATATCTAACTTAATTATTTATTTTTTATTTGGTGATTAGGTACAAAATTAAAGTGTGTTTCCTACAGAAAGGAAGGAATTGCATAGCTGTTGAAAGTGACCCAATGCAGTGCAGTTTTATTCAACAAATAATTAATGCTATTCCAACTCTTCCAGATGAAATGCAAGAAATTGGCTTGAGGAAATGAGATTTTAGTGAATCAAAGGTGACAAAATTGTGAAAGGAACCTCAAGTACCATTAGGAGGAATGATTGGAAAGGGTCACTTTGGAGAACTTGCATATATCAAAGAACCAATGGAAGAACAAAATGACACAATGGAAGCACAAAATAACATCGAAGAAGATAATAATGTGTCTGTTGAGAATGATGAATTTGGGATATATGACATTGTTGATTAGTTTAAAGATGTATTTGAAGACGATGCTCAATTTTGCAAATACAATTTTTGATGAGTTATAACTGTAATAATTTGACTTTCATATTTGAAAATAAGAATAAAGATGTACCTATTTTTTGTTTTGTGATAAAATTTTTTATTGTTTCTTTTTTTGTTTTATTTGTATGTGAATCACTATACATTGGAAAATTTTATTAAATGTTGTCATTTTTTTACTTCAAATGTATAGAAATATAAGAAAATGATAATTTTTTATAAAATTTGGGATTTTTTTGTTCAATTATGTCCATAAAAATGCTTTATTTGACATGTTATTTTAAGGAATATGTACCAAAATGTATAGGTTTTTTTTATGATATATGGCTATAAAATGTGTATTTTGTTTTATAAATATTAAAAAATAGTGTTATTTAACTACAATTTTTTTTGATTTATTGAAGTAAAGGTAAACAACATGCTAAAAATGATGTTTTTCACTATATTTAAAAAATATGGAACAACAAATTAATTAAGGAGACAAAATTATATGAAAAATCGTAACTTCAAAAAAGTAAATGGTAAAAAACATTTTTAAGATTGAAAGAAGCATGAAAAAAAGACTAAAAACACTGAATATATATATATATATATATATTAAGTATGTTAATTTTAAGTATGTTTTCATATTTTAAGTATGTTAATTTTCTCGTCTTTGTGCTTATTTAAACATTATTTTTTTTAATATGAGCTTATTTAAACATTATTTTTTTAATCTCATTTTAATGAAAGGAATTATTATGAGATTGATTGACTTGAATAGAGTTCAGTGATTTGAGCATATCTAAGAGGTAAATCATTTCTCCTTATTAATAAAAATGAAAACACAAAGAAATAGAGAATAGAAGAAAACTACAAAGATACAAATACTTTTTGGATAGTGAAAAGGGAGAGAGTGCATGTACTTTTATAATAAAGGAATGACATAAAACATAAATATATAAACCCTGAAATGACTTAACTATAAGTCATTAATACAAACATAGAACATGAATTAGACCAAGTGAAAAAGTGACTTTATTAATATGATTATATTTATAGTCTAGATGACCATTATGAAGTAAATAACTCTAACATCATCCCTTAATGGTCACTCTAGAAACTACCCATGTTTGTCTCTAAATTTTACAAATTTATCTAAACCAAGAGACTTGGTCAAAAACTCTGCAGTCTCATCCCAAGTTGGGCAATATTTCAGCTCAACCTCCCCATATTCTAAAAGTTTTCTAATGAAATGAAAATGAACAGAAATTTGTTTGGTTTGATCATGAAAGACATAGTTTTTTCCAACCTGGGAACTTCCTGATTATCACAAAAAAATATCGTGGGCTCAAATTTTGATGGGCTTGAAATTTACAAGCATTCTTCTAAGCCAAATTTATTCACATGCCCTTTTTACTATTTCTCGAGATTCTAATTCTGTAGAGAAAACTAAAACTATATTTTGTTCCTTATTGTTGGAGAACTAGGAAATTACAAAAGGTAACATTTATGAATTCCAATAAGAGGTGATGTTTAAATACTTTGTTACAACATTGAAGCACAAGAGAGCATACTTAACATACAATGAATAACAATGGATTGATGTTATTGTATGCTTGATTGATATACCAATCCTTAGGAGCATCTATATATAGCCAAGATATAACTAACTCCCATAGAAAAAAAAAAACATTCTCAACTTAGGCACATCCATATCTTCTTATTTTTTTCCTCAACCTTTACACTAGTGCACTAAGTCGGGACTAGCTTTGGTTTCACAAACCAAATACTAGATTGTTTAGTCGATCTCTCTAGTTGATGCCCAAATTGATCCTCGATTGTATATTGAATATATCTTAAAGGTCTTGAGGCTAGATGAACCTACTATTCCAACACTACTCCATCATCACAACTCTCTAGAGATTCATGACATTAAATTATCTATGTACACCACCCCGTAATTGTATCTTCCTAAAGCCCAAGCATAGGTCAAATTTTAAAAAAGAGACACAACAATTCCTTCTACAAAGTATCTCAGATAATGTGCATATAACTACACATGATTCATCTTGTTGTCAGAAATAGGGTTTTCCTACGTGTATTGCACTTTGAGTACCACAATACATAACAGACGACTCCTCAAAGGGGAATTTGAGCTCACCCATTAGGTTATGAATACACATTGCTTCGACACCAACATTATTTGAGCCTCTATATTTATCCTTGGCAGTCAAAAGAGAGACCACATTCTACATTTTACAAAATTAGAATATGGGTCTAGATCCAAGATGAAACACATACACAAAACTCAACTTTCTTTTGTATCCATCTCCAGTACAAATAAAGTTTCTACAACCGATTGACATGTTCATATTCCTACTTCAATACTTTATACCAATATTATATGTACCCTTGATGGAGAAAACGATCCTCTTTGCATCCTTTGAGTGACTCTCCTTTGCATGATGTTTGGACCTAGAGATCACACTAATAAAAAATGAAATATTAGGTCAGTTGTGAGTTAAATAAATGTGGCTACCAACAAGATACCTATAGAGATTATCATTGAATTTCAAGAATCATACTTCTTAGTTAGCTTTACTCCCAATTGGTAAGGTGTAGCACACCATGTACAATGTCCCATTTTAAATCTCTAAAGTAGATTCATCACATATTTAGGTTGAGAAATAAAGATACTATCATCTATTTCCAAAACTTTGATGCCACAAATGCAACATACCAAGGTTAGTCAAGTTTCAAATGTGTCTACTAACTATTTATTAAAACCCAAAAAGAGATTAGCTACCTCTAGTAATGACTAAATAGTCAACATATACTACAACAATTAAAGGATATTCATTTACATGTAAAACATAAATTCCATGATATGATTCACAATGTAGATGTAGATGATCCATACTCTTCTCTATTGTTGATTAATGCACCATATGAGTCTACATGCATGCCCAACATTTTAGATGTCAAATGCCTTTTAGATCTACGGCTAGTTTCAACAGACTCCCATCTTGCATTTATTTCTTGCGGCAACAAAATATTGATAATATCTGTTGTCTTGGAGCAAAGAGTTCCTCTCTTTGTAAAATTGAAGTCATAAACAAGTATGTCAACATCATCTAATTTTAAGAGGTCAGTGCGACAACGAGTTGTATTTTGACCCTTTCTTTTTCTCTTTCTATTGACATGTTTCTCAACCACCATATCTGGCTTGTACACTCCATTGAATGGGTGTGTACTTGTTGCATACCAATGCACTTCAATTGCAATAACATCATCATTTTGTTTCTCAATCTTTATAACCTTTCCTATCCAGAATGGATAACCATGTGGATCTTCAATCGCTAAAAGTGCAATCATGCTACCCTCCTTAATATATTGTACTGAACCCCTGCAAAGGTCTTCCATGGCTTCACGTTGTGCACATGACCTTCATGAACCAATATACATTTCTCTTTACTCTTCTTGTGTAAACTCAATAACACCTTGAGATTCTTGTTGAACTTCAAAAATGTTTGTTTCTTCAGATTCGTTTGGCATATTTTGTGGCCAATTAAATGAAGTCCTCAACATTGTATCTTCATTTGTTGAGCTTGAAATTATGTCACTTTGGCTATTGAAAAAAGACTCCCACCAAATAGAATCAACAACATCAAAGTACTCATATGTATCCTTAATGGACTTTTTAATTTCTTTGAGGCATTAATAATAATATACATTTCTATTATGCCTCTGTGCATTATGGATTTCAACAACTGATTGTAAAAATAACAACTTTGATGCAAAAATTGGACGATCTGGAATGAACATAAAAAATGATAAACCTAATGAAAGCCCTCATTCTGTAGTAGTTGAATACTGTTTTCCCCATATAAGTGTTTTCCCATCAATTATTTTGAAACAAAATTGATGTTGGAAGCTAATGTCATTAAGCTTCTCAATACATTTTTCTTCACTATGTGATCCCTAGATAAATCTTCGCATGTCAAGAGTTTATTCTAATATATAAAAAATAGGCTCTGGAATGTATGCTTTCTTGACACATTTAATCAATTATGGTAGACTTCCAACATTTTGCTTCTTCAATGTTACTGAAAAACGACTGAACATTTGATCAATATGATCATGAGTGTGTCCAGGAAGAAGGAAACCAACTTTCACCTTTTGAAAGATTCCCATTTCAACAAGCATGCTTAGATATCCAAACACAATTTGATTTCTATTTTCACGACTAGTGTTGTCCAATTGTAGATAGAGAACTTGAGTAAGATTCCCAGACCAGTGAGTGAGCACATGATGAATTATGGTGATGGTTAGAATTGCATCATTATGAATATTTGAAGATGTGAAGTAAACTCTTGGACACATTTTTCCATTGAAAACCATACAATCAACCAAGTGAAACTAAATGAAATTCTCTTCCTGTAAATTTTTTGGTGTATAGACAAAATGTGGTAGACGTGTTTTGGTCTGGTCCATTCCGTCAATTATGATACCTAAATATTTGTTTGTAGCATCATAACACTTCTTCCTATGTTTGTACAACTTTTTTCTTTCGCTTGATTGTTGATTCCGATGTTCTTGAAGTGCTTTGAATAAATAATCTACACATGACATAAAATGAAAATATTGATTGTATGTTTTCATAGGTGATAATTATTTAATTAAAAAAACCAATAGTAAATACATACCTCTTTGTACCCCTTCATATTTATCTCTTCTTGATTTAAGAGCAACACGTTGTTGTTTTTTAATTTATCACTCGGGAAAGAGTGACCACCAATGGCATAATCATCTTCACTACTTTGAAAATCACCACTTGAGAGATATTCTTCATCATCCTTATTACTGGCTTCAAAATACTCACTTGGAGGAAAATCTTCATTATTCTCATTAGTACCTTGAAAATCCTCACTTGGAGGAAAATCATCAGCACCAACATTGTTTCTTTTAAATTCCTCAATCGAGAAAGAATGTCTAGCATTTCCATAATCGTCATCATTACTTTTAAAATCCCCACTTGGGGGGAATTCTTCTTCATCCTCATTCGTGCCTTGGAAATCCTCACTTGGAGGAAACTCTTCATCAGTACCTTCAAAATCCTCACTAGGAGGAAATTCAGAATCCCCAAAATTGTTATCTTTAAATTCCCCACTCCGGAAAAAGTGTCCACCATTGTCATAATCATCTTCACTGCTTTTGAAATTTTGACTTGAGAGAATTTCTCCATCATTTTCATTGGTGCCTTGGAAATATTCATCAGTACCTTGAAACTTAACACTTGGAGGAAAATTTTCATCCCAATCATTTAAACGTTGATCATAGTCTCCACTTTGACCTACATTTTGATTATTTTCATTACTATTAAACTGCTGACTAGATTTGTCACCATCATATTACTCCTCTTCATCATTGGTGCCTTCAAAGTCCTCTGATTTAGGACTTTCATGATGAACATGCTGAATCAAAATTGTTTGTACCATGATCAAAATTATGACTAGTTGAAAAATATGACGCCTCATTTGCATTACAAACATTGCTATGGCATTTCCTAGTCCCAACAGAAGAGGTATGCGAACAATTTGTTGATGTCTCGGAAATAACATCTCTTTTATTTGATGAAGCCATCTCTAAGAAAATAGAAGGATAAAAATTCTCACCCTCCCTATGACATTATTATAACATGCATAGTGATATTTTTCCTCTAAATGCCCCCCCACCTCTCCCCAAAATATAATTTCCCCCAAAATCCCATGCCCCCCTCCCCCCAAATATTCCCCAAAATTTCAACCCAAAATATTCCCTCCAAAATTTCCCCCTCAAAATTTTCCCTCCAAATTTCCCCCCCAATTTGTTTTGCTTATTTTTCCTTAAAAATTAAAAACAACTTTTACTCTTTTATTTTGTTATTTACATGTTAAAAACAATATTTATTATGTTTAGTTATTTATCCCACATTTATTAAACATATTTATGATAAATATAATTTTAGGTATATATGTAGGCAATATACCAAATTTTTATTAATCCCACATTCGTTATACTAACAGTAATTTATATCATCTGTGTTATATATACACAATCTTGTTTTATCTTTTTATATTGTTTTATATTTTGGGCATTTCAGAGGTTAGTTTTTTGTTAAATTCTTACAATTTAAGAAAACATATTGTGTTAAAATAAAAAATAAAAAAAAATTGTTTAGATGTTTTCTACTTTTTTCTAAAAAATACCCAACTTTTTAGAAAATTTGAGACTTTTTTTTCATTAATTCTTAACAAAATCCTTATGATATTTTGAAAAAAAAATTCAAAAAAAGTGAAATCTAGGTATAATTTTTAAAAACCTTTTAGCTTTTTTGTTGTTTTTGATTTAAATTTTATTAGTTTTGGCCCATGGTGGTCATTGAGCAATGTTCGTGCCTTAGCCATGGGGGGGAATGCGAGGGGGATGGGGCGATGCCCGACATCACCCTAGTTTGGCCATCCCTGTGGCCAAGTCGTGGGCATAGCATAAGCCCAATAATTTTATGGATCGAATATTTTTTTACATATGGGTTAATTTTTTTATTTATTTTTTTTAAATTAGTTTTTATAATCAATGTTGTGTTTTTTAAGTTTATTATAATGTGAAAGGCCTAATTTTTTTCTTTTATCTTAATATAAGAAAATGGCAAGAAATAGATTATCTATGAATATATCTAGATGACGGCCTGCAATAATGGCATCCAAAAATGCAACTGGAACCTCCATGATTGTTAGGCAACAAAATGATAGCTTAACACGTGAGCTATCAAAGGCAATGTAGAATGTTAGAGAGTGGAAATATGTGGAAGGTGAAAACAAACAAGAATATTCTTGGTTTGTTAAAGACAAGCAAGGAAACAATGGAGATCATATATATTTGTATTGTGCTGAATCCGAACATGTGCAAGGAAATTATCATGCACTTGGCTTGTTACGAGATATATGCTTGGTGTCAACCACAAATATTGTTTATGACTTGTAAAACAAGGGAGAACTTATATCAAGTTTAGATATTCTTTCAAATTGAGAAATTATAACAAGAATATATGTTTTTCAGAATTATGTGCATCCATCATTGATGACATTGAGAAAGGAAATGTAAGTTTTTTATTTATATTTTTGTGCGTTTATTATTTTTAGTATCATGGTAATGTTTTAATTTTATTTAACATGAAAATGTTATATTTTATTTTTACATGATTTTGCTGAATAACTTTTACATATGTTAGTGGGGATTTACTCTCCAGATAATGATATCATGGATATCATCAATGCTTTTGATATTGAAAAGACACAAGAAGGAAGGAAAAATAAAAATAAAATAATGGAGGTTGAACCTGGAAGAGTAGATAGAGAAGAACATGAAAGAAGAAAGAAAAATCCTCATTCTAGAAATCCTAAAAGGGTTACATTTGAAAATGCGGAAACTCCAATTGAATATTTTGTTGAGATTGGTCCCAGTGCGGTTATCACTCCTTCTCGCAAAAAGAACAAACAAGATAAACAAAAAAGAGCGATGGTTGATGATGAGTCTATTCCTATTGATTATGAATAAATCATTGATTTAAAGGAAACACATTTAAATCATAAGAGGAAGAAAACAAATGTTGATAATGTTCAAGAAGCCATCATCAGCTCATAGTATTATAGTGAAAGTTCCAAAGGTAACAAAGAAATAATAACACCAGCTGTTGATCTAGAGGATGGTATTATGAAAACAACACAAAATGTCATTCAAAATAGAATGAGGATGACAAACTTAGTTGATGATGGCCACACATTTCAGTTGAATGTGAAAGACCTTTATAAACCCATAGAAGGGCAGGAAAAATATCAAATTAGAAAACCACATCATTTGAATATTCACAATTTGAAAGCATTGATTATATACAATCCATATGCACATGTGGTTGAATACCTAGTTCTTGTTGAGCCAATGGAAGTTCCTACGAGGGAAGAATTTGATAGATAAAAATGTTTTGACTAGAAATATTATGTGATTGGAGGAAATCATTCTGCATAGGCTAGAAGAGAATTGATGCAAGAATATCCCAATAATCCTCTTTTTGAGACAGTCAAATGCATCATTTATGTCAGTTTAAAAGATTCATAAGAAAAGTTATTGGCACGGGATCATAACATAGACAATGAGCACAAAATGTCTATGATATTCATTCAAAAAGTGAGATTTATCCACAATAATTTTTTTGAAATATTCCACGGGGACAGATCAAATGTTGATGTTAAGTTTCAGAAGCAATGTTGTATGGAAATAGGATTTCCACTTGATGATGAAAACACAAAAGAAAAATATCACAAATGAAGTGATATATTTACAGATGTGGATAACTATTTTCAATTGGGATTTAGAACTTGACATGTATGGGATTTGATAAATGATATCTTCACCCTATGGGAAAATGTTATTATAAAAAATCAGAGAGTTAAGAAGGCTAAACCATTGATATGCGACACAAGTAAAATAGGTCCTCACATAAGAAATCTTCCTGATGATATGACTATAACACCTTGGATATCAATACAAGGAGTGAAGGACGATAAAATTATCATAACTATATTATCACGTGTTAGGTCGGGAGAATTTTCAATAGAAGAAATGTGTGATGAATTTAAAATGTAAGTCTGATGAGTTATTTTTATATATGTTAGGACAAGAAAATTATTTTTTTCATTTTAACATATCATTTTAAAACATTAATTTTTTTTTATCTAGTCACAAGGTCTATATGAAAATACAAGAGGAAATGGTCAATATGGTGAATGAAGAAAGTTGGGATGATGTTAAACTCAACTATTCAGATTCAAACTCTTTAGCAATATTGAAACAATTTTTTGTTGCATTTAAAAAGGTATGTTGATTTATTACACCCATATTATTCGTTTGTAAGTTAATTTATTTATATTTTAATAGTTATAGATATATAAGTATATATTTGTTTGTTTCATTAAATATGCCAAAGAAGAATGCAGATGGAGTACCTAAAACTTTCAAAAGTTTTATTCAAAAATCCAAGTTTCAAAGAGAAGGAAGGAGACATGTTCAAAATGTTCAACTTGATAACACCCTTGATCACTACATTTGGAATGGGCTCGACACTGTTCAATATAAAGTGATATTAGGTGATTGTGAAAAACTTGCAAGTATTGTTCCTAAAAAATAATACTCCCTAGTTATTGCAGATATCTTGTATGGTTATAATATCAAAAACATTGAATATGATACTGAGCCTTATACTTACCAAGCTTTCAGTAAAGTGGCTATGGGATTTACAGAAGTTACAACATCACCATTTTGGAGATTTCTAGTATTTCATTCAGACACACAACAAGGATTAGTACAATCAAGCTTCAATGGAAAATAAAAGACAAGGATGCAGTTTATTTGGTAAGATATTGAAAGTGTATGTTTAGCAATTATGATTAGAATTTTTTTTATTAATTCACAATTTAATTGAATTTCCACTTATTTATGTTATAGGCACAAGACAAATATTTGGAGCTCCAAGAAAGAATCATTTAAACGTGATTTTGAGAGGATACATCTTGCAACCTGGACAAAAGATGATTATTATAATTCTATTCTTGTCAATGCAAATGATAGAGAGACTCCTAGTAGTATATTGGTATACAATGATGTGGTTATAAAGCTAACATATGAGGAAAAAGATTTGAAAAGAGAGATGGTTAACATTTATCAAAAACCACAAGCATTAATTAATTATCTTATAGATAAATTTTCAAATGAAGGAGAATGGGTTTTGGATTTGTTCTTGGGATTAGGTAAGAATTATGATCTAATATTTATGAAACCATACTTCAATCTTAGATTATTTTTAATTTATGTCTTTTTATAATATCTAACTTAATTATTTATTTTGCATTTGGTGATTAGGTACAAAATTAAAGTGTGTTTCCTATAGAAAGGAAGGAATTACATAGTCGTTGAAAGTGACCCAATGCAATGCAGTTTTATTCAACAAATAATTAATGCTATTCCAACTCTTCTAGATGAAATGAAAGAAGTTGGCTTGAGGAAATGAGATTTTAGTGAATCAAAGGTGACAAAATTGTGAAAGGAACCTCAAGTACCATTAGGAGGAATGATTGGAAAGGGTCACTTTGGAGAACTTGCAGATATCAAAGAACCAATAGAAGAACAAAATGACACAATGGAAGCACAAAATGACATCGAAGAAGATAAGAATGTGTTTGTTGAGAATGATGAATTTGGGATATATGACATTGTTGATTAGTTTAAAGATGTATTTGAAGACGATGCTCAATTTTGCAAATAAAATTTTTGACGAGTTATAACTGTAATAATTTGACTTTCATATTTGAAAATAAGAATAAAGATGTATCTATTTTTTGTTTTGTGATAAATCTTTTTATTGTTTCTTTTTTCATTTTATTTGCATGTGAATCACTATACATTGGAAAATTTTATTAAATGTTGTCATTTTTTTACTTCAAATGTATAAAAATATGAAAGAAAATGATATTTTTTTATAAAATTTAGACTTTTTTTGTT
>JZKD02S0409523.1:38934-61196 GCA_000966675.3 Picea glauca | reverse complement strand
ATTTAAAAAAATAATGCGGAAACACTATGGATCAAAAAATTTAAAATATCAAAAACTACTTAAAAATGGAGGGGGGGGTGCTACCGGTAGCACCATTTTTAAAGACGAGGTAAAAAATTAGACCCCCCCAAAAACGATAACTTTGTAGACAAGACTTGCCTCTTTGTCAAATCCTTTTGTTTGCTCCATATAAATATCCTTAGTGAGAATTCTATGTAAGAAAGAATTCTTGACATCCCTCTAGTGTACACCTTCTATCCAAAATAAGTAATAAGTAAAAGAATCACTCAATTAGAATTCATCCTTTCAATAGAGGAAAAGGTCTTGGTGTAGTTGATAGCTTCCTAGTGTAAAAATCCCCTTGCTACTAGCTAATCCTTATGCCTTTTAACGACACCTTCAAATATAAAATTGGTAATGTAGACCCATCGACATTTCACTACATTCTTTCTTGGTGATCAAGGAACTAAGTAATATGTTTTATCTTCATTAAAGAATTGTAATCAACAACAATAACATTCTCCCATTGAGGTTGACTATGTGCATGCAAATGTATCAAGGTCACATGCCTATGACACACATTCCATCAAAACAATACTCTCACTTTGTTTTTGTCCTCTAGTTTTCCTTGAGTCATTTATGTTACCTATATCAACACACTAGAGGCTTCAATTGTCTTAGTCAACCCATCATGAAAGTAAAATGTCTTATGGAAGGTGTTTATGCATCAAATTCACCCTAAGAGTTCAAAGTTGAAAGATTAAAGTTATTGCTTGTAGTCGACTTCACTGTAGAAGGTTAACTCCAAATCAGATCTATTATGTGAGTTGACTATATACAAGACAATCTAGTGAACACATTGGTCGATGTTGTATAATAATAAGTTCACCCAAAATTTCTAACAATTCCAAATGGATCACTACTTAACCATCCAAAGGGAAATTTAAAAAAACAATAATTAATGTATGGTGCTCATCAAATACAACAATTGTAACATGCCAAATAATAACTTCTTGTTTGATTGGATCAAGCAACATGTAGGCTTTCGATTCATCGAAGTAACCCATAAAACAAGCATGTCTTTTCACATCCAACTTCTTTCTCTTATCATATAAAATGTGAGCCCACACTATACATCCAAACATTATGAAATGTTTCTCTATGTTTTTATTTCCCGTGCATTTCTCAAAACACGTCATATCCTAGACAATTTTAGTCAAAATCGTGTTCAAAAAGTACTTTGAGCATTAATAAATAATTTGTGTGTAAATTATTAACACAGATAATAAAATAATTAAGTAATTTTAAAAGTGTGCTAAATTAGATGCAACTTTGATATGAATTTAAAGTAAAGAGAAATGTTTCATAGAATTCTCAAGTTGAAAGATATATTTGAGATTGTTACAAAGAATTTGGTCATGTATTTTTGGCAATGGGCAAATCTACTAGAGCATGGAATCAAGGATAGGATGCCTAAAAAAAACAAAAATAGTATTTCCCATCGTTTCACCATTATTCTATGTAATTAGATATTAAAGTTGTTCAATAGCTTTAATGTAATGCTCAATGTTTGTCATGAGGTTTTTAGAGTCTGCAAACATTCTCCAATGCAAATGAATTTGTGAAATGGTTCTAATAGTTTGCAATGAAATTGAATTCATTAAATGGATTTAAAGTGAATTTTAGAGTTTGTGTGGAGGTTTGCAAAGTCAACCAATCATATTTCAAAATATTTTACATTAAAATTTGAAATTATTTTTTATTTTTTATATAATATGAAAATTGATTTATTTATATTCTAGTATGTTAAACTTTGGAATTTTTAAGAAAAATCAAAATCAAAAGTTAACTAATATAAATTTAATGATGAATTTATCTCTATATTATTGTATTTAATGATGAATTTATTTCTACATTGCTATATGTATCTACATTACTATATGTATCCAGTAAAGACTAATAATGTGTAATTGCATAAAACCTTAATATGAATTCAATGATGAACTTATCACTATAGTAATAGGTCTTGAGTAGGGATTAATGATGTGTAATTGCATTATATATATATATATATATATATATATATATATATATATATAATTTTTTTTTAAAGAAACTTGTATTGGTTCTTACCTACTAGTCAAAACTAATACTCTACATGAACAATGTTGGACACACCTCATTGAAAGAGAATACTATTTTTTTCATTCATTTTTTTCACATTTTTTTCATTTTGTCTCATAAAGAGTCATGTCAAAGATGATGACATTAGTGGGAAAAACCTTAACGAAGAGAGCTTAGAAACCAACACAATCCAAATAAGGATAAGCATTCGATCGTTCCCTCTCTTTTGTTTCTAAGGATTCTCTTTTCCTCTTGGGTTCATGTGTTTATTAGTAGCCAAGTTCTCAACATCGAAAACCATTAGTAGATAGGGTCATTGCAAGAAGATAAAGGTACAATAAGTGCAACCTTATATTTATTATTCTTGCCTACTATGTTAAATTATTTATCCGATAGTTTCTTATCATTGTTTTGATGTTTTCATTTACAAAGACATGTTTGTCTAGCAAATAAATTCAATAAGAGAGTATAATGGAGATGACAATGAGACTTCAATAGAAAACCATAATAGCTAGAACATACCTTGGCTTAGTAGCATGCAAGGTTGTTATGTTTAACAATGTGTGGTTATATATTGATCTCGAGGATTATGGTCATGTTGATAGGGTCTACAAATAGATGTCAATGTAGGGGCATGACAACTTTCTTTCAATTTTTCATAGTTGGATTCTAGAGGATTATGAAACTGAGACAAAATAGGTTTTCGAGATAGAATACCCAATGTAACCTTTGTTTTTGTTGCATCATATATGAATGCCATTAGTTAAAAAATGATTTTAATGTAGTGAGTTGTGTTCACTAGGTTTGCGTGACTTCTTTCTTTCAATTTTTGTGTTTTCTTTCTTTTATGTTTTTCTTTATCCTCTTAAGTTTCCATTTTGATGAGGATTTCCAATAAGGATTGCATTCAAATTTCCAAGAAAATGGTGACAATGCAAAGTGTTATGGGGCAAGGATAGTTTCCTTTTAGAGTGGATGGCCACCTTGATTTAGTCTCAAAGTCTCATTATTTGTTATTGCAAGGGAAACTAATGTAGTATATGGTTTTCTCTGTTTTCTTTTTGACTCAAAATTTTTATTATGTTCCTCAATTTTTCATAAACTTAAACTCGATTGTGGTTATGTTTAATATAAAATTTTTTTTTAGTGAAACGATCCAATCAAGAATTTAAATTGTATTATTCCCCTATATCTAGTTAAAATTTTGAGTAAGCCCTTTGAATGTAACCATATTTTTTCATTAGTTTTTTTTTAATATTTTTAATTCGTACAATATCTCTTTGATATAGTTGTACATGATATTTCAATGAATCATTTTATGATATTAAAAGTAATGTATTAAAAACATTAATGTTTTATCTTTTCAATCTAATTTTGATCCAAATTTATGAGCAGAACGAAATGAATAACATTTTGAATACAAAAAAACATTATATGGAGAACAACAACAAATATCCAGTGTACAATAACTTCTATTGAATAAATGAAATAGGTTGAAACTGTAAAACTACAAAACTGAAAATAACTTGCTTGAATGGTGGTAGCTATCTTTGAGAAGAGATGTGGCTTCTACGTGCATATGTATGAGAAGAATGATTACAATGAGGATCCAAAGGAATTTTTAACATTAATCATGAACTCCAAAACCCTAGACATAAAAAAACCTAAGTCTAGGAGACGAAACACCAAAAGTTATGTGGGCCATGATGGGTAGGTTGGTACCTCAACTTCTCGGGGTCATAACTTTTTCATACGACCTTCGTTTTAGGCATTTGATTAGCCCATTGGAAAAATATTTTCAAGAACTACACATTATGCTATCAAACTTTGACTTCGTCTACAATTTTGAATGTGGCAAGACAAAAAAACATTGTTTAGCGCCCCAAAATGACCTTGGAAGTATAGAAAGATGTACTGACATGAAAAATTCCAAAATAAGCTAGTTGGATTAGGTGGGAGGCCACCAATATCTACCTGGAAGTTGTCTAGAGCTTCAGACAAGACCAGAAGTGTAGAACCTACATTTACAAAGAATTACAGAAGAATGTGCTAAATTAAAAATTGTCAAGAGGATCCAGTTGGAATAGGTGGGTGGCCACCAATATCCACCTAGATCAGTCCTCCCCCATTAGGAAGAAATAGTATCCATTGCATTGATTTACCCCATCAGGTAAGGAAACTTATGCTGAATTTGGCCTAGGGTGAGCCACTTGTCTTGGTGTAGCAGTTTTCGTGTCTTGACAACCCGATAAACATGGATCCTCTGTTGGCGAGTGCATTTGACCTATGTGTCCACTATATGATTAGTGAATGCATGTTCCATGTAGTCAAGGTTGAGCTATGTTGGTTTCAACTATTCTGAGATCTCTGAGGTGTCCAATAATGGTGGAAAATACGATTGAAGGAGGTCCACATTGAACATTGGGTGCAAGCCAAGGATGGGTGGACTGTTGAGCTCAAAATCATTTCTACCCACATCCTTGGTGATAGTGTAAGACACATAGCAAAGTGGGTGGATCTTCTGATGGGGCCCTGTAAGGCGCTCCTTCTGCAAATGTAACCAGACATTGTCTCCCACTTGAAACTGGTGCGGAACCCGATGTTGATCATGGCGTTGCTTGTACTTATCATTGGATTTCTACAAAGTATTATGGATTTGTTGAAGGATGTGATAAATCTTCTCAATGAATTTGGTGGCTTTGTTGGCCTCAGACTAAACATGGGAATATTCTTCTTGTATGTTTGCAAGAGGTAGTGCAACATCAAGGGGACCCAAGAGTTGGAATCCCATCCCCACCCTCAATGGGCTATGGCCGGTGGAGCTATGGAGAGCCCTGTTGTAGTTGTGTTGAACATAGGGAAGACTCACATCCCATGTACACGAATGCTTAGAGTTATACATGCGTAGGATTTGCACAATCATATGATTGACGACCTTTGTTTTTCCATTGGTTTGAGGATGGGAGGTAGTGGATTTAGTGAGCTTTGAGTCCAACAGTGACCACAGACTCAACCAAAATGCATTGAGGAACCTGTTGTATCGATCAGAGATGATGGTATGTGGTATCCCAAAATGGACCCACACTCGTTCGAAGAAGATCTTGGCAGTATCTGTCATTGTGATGTTGTTCTTGCAGGTTGTGAGAATGGCCATCTTTGAAAACCAATCAACCACCACAAATACACAATCATTTCCTTGCTTGGTGGACGGAAGACCAGACATGTAATCCATCAAGATGGATTCCCAAGGCCTCTCAGGAGTAGGAAGAGGGGTGTATAAGCCTTGCTTCTTAATGGATGGCTTGAAAATGACATAGGTAGTGCAATATATGATATACTTGCTGATGTCCTGTCGAAGTTTTGACCAATAATTTTTTTTTTGTGGAACGACCACAGTTTTCTCCACGCTAAAATGTCCTACCATCCGACGGTAGTGAGCATCCAAAATTATATTTGCACTATTTCTTACAGGAACATTGAGATGGCCTAGATGGAATAATAGTCCATCTTGAATATGAAAATCGGTGACAATCGCCCTTATACACAAGAGTTGATAGGTGGTGGCAAAGTTAGGATATCACTGATAAAATTGGTGCCACTCAAATGTCTCATGCCCACAGGAATGGATCACGGTGGTGAGTGTATCCATGAGAGGTCAATTAAGGAATTCATCGACACAATTTGTGCTCATTGTCTTATACTTGATGTTGAGATGGAACTGTTGTAGGTATGTGGACCACTTTTGATGGCGTTCATTCTACAACTTCCCTTGTGTCTGTATGAACTGTAGAGGCTTATGATCAGTGTGGATGATTGTTTCCTTTCCTAGAATGTAATTTTTCCAATACATTTCCTTGTCATAGGTGGGGTATTTTTGGATGGTATCTGAGAGTGTATCACTATGGTATGCTACTAGATGATTTTTTTGAGTGAGAATTGTGCTTACAACATAGTCAGATGCATCAGACTCAATCTCAAATGGTTTTTGCAGATCAGGTAAGGAGAGTACTGGAGGTGAGAAAAAGTGATGCTTCAGATAATCAAATGCTAGTTGTTGTGCCTTCCCCCATGTGAATGTTTCCCTGTCACCACCCTTGGTCACTTGGCTCAAGGCCCATGCAATATGGGAGAATCCCAACATGAACCATCGGTAGAAATTGGCAAGTCCCAAGAAGATTCGAAGCTCATTTATTGTGGTCGAGGCTGGCCAATCACAGATGAATGGGATCTTAGTTGGATCCACATGTACTCCATTCTCATCAACAATGTATCCCAAGTATTGGACCTTGTTCATGCCAAAGGAGCATTTTTCCAAGTTGGCATGTAGCTTGTGCTGTCGTAGAGTGCTCAAAACCTGTTGAACATGATGCATGCGATCCTCCCAAGTTCTGTTGAAGATGAGGATGTCGTCCTGATATACCACCACAAACAAGTTGGTGAAAGGTCTCAATAAATCATCCATCAACCTCATGAAAGTAGCTGGTGCATTTCTTAAGTCAAATGGCATGCCCAACCATTCGAATAGACCTTCTTTAGATTTGGAATTTGTATTCCATACATAAGTTAGTTCGATGGGAACCTGGTGGTAGCCATAATTTAGGTAAATAATGTTGAAGAACTGTTCTCCCTTGAGTTGGTCAATAAGGTCATCAATTCTTGGAGTTTGGTATCGGTTCCTAACTATGATTTTGTTTAATTCTCTGTAATCAATTCAGAGCCACCAAGTCTCATTGTTCTTCTACACTAGTACAATCATGCTTCCACAAGGGGAGGAGTTGGGTGTGATGTGCCACTTTTGAAGAAACTCTTGGATCTGACGCTTGATTTCTTCATTTTCCATCAATGAGCTATGATAGATTGGTCCATTCGACAAAGGTGCACTAGTGGTTAGATTAATTGGATGCTTGACTTGGAAGTTCCTTGGTACCCCGGTGGGTGAGGAGAAGATGTATTTTTACTCTTCCATGATCCCATCCACTTTCTCTTGCTTCAAAGAGAGGTTCTGTGTAGAGGCCACGGATGTGGTAGCGACCTTCTTCTTACTATGAGCACAAATCACAAAGAACATGAACTTCCAGGTTTGTGAAATAACCTTAATGCATTGTTTAGCAGACATTAAAGAAATAGCAGTAGGCGACACTACCTATGGTATCATGTACAATTTTCTACTCAAAGTAATAGTAACACTACGGGGCCTAGACTCATACACAACACATCTCTTCCACAAATATGGTTGTCCTAAACGAACATCACAAACTTCAAGTGGAGGAATATCACATAGTACACCGTCTTTGAAGAGCTTGATGTCGTAGGGAAGGAGACACTTTCGGCTGATGCAAAGATATCTTCCTTGGAGAATCCAATTGATGGTGTAGGATTGCGAGTGCGATGTCATCGGAAGTTCCTACCGCTTGACGACCTCTGTTGACATCAGGTTCTTCTGAATGTTGATATCAACAATGAAATGAAGTGGGTCCCCCTTTACCCACATATGTGAGTGAATGATTCAGTTCCCTTCTTATGGTTCTTATGGTTTGCTTGGATGGAATTTGGTGGTAACGAAAGTGGCACTGGGTTCGACATTCATAATCTGATTCCCTCCTTCTGGATTTGATTCAGAGTCAAAATATTCCTCTAACTCGAAAGATTTCAGGTCGTCCACCAATGACTGCTTGGAGCAACATTCTTTGGTGTTGTGCAAGGGATTTTATTGTATTCACACCACTTTCATGTCTCCTTCTTCGACTTCTCATTACCCTTCTTGTGTTGCATCTTGGACTGGTTGTCCTGAGATTGGACATCTTTTCTATCTCCCTTGTTTTGTGGGTTAGGGTTGCCTTTTCCCTGCTTTGAATGTGAGGAGTTTGCAAATCCAAAATCTCTCCTCCTCTACTTAAAGTTTTTCTCGATCTTGATAGCATATCTATAAGCCGCACCTAATGATGTGATGTCCAAAAAATCCATTTTTGTTTGAATGTATATATGAAGAGAACCGCGGTATTTGAGAACTAGATTTCATTCAGTGTCTTGGATACCTAATTTGGTGTGTAAGGTGTGGAAAATATTGGTTAAATCTAGCACTTTCCGATCCCTTTTCTTATGCAACATGGTCCATCTTGTGTACTAGTGCTCATAGCTTCCAACAGGGTAGTATTTTTCTTTAATGGCATACTTGAAGGAATCCCATGTAGGGGAAAATGCAAATATTGCATATTCCTCTATGGACCTTTACTTAGAGTAAGTATCCCACCACTCCTTAACATGGGGGACAACCTCGAGGAGTGAAAAAGTAATCTTTTCCCTTTCTGAAAAATTATGGACCGAAACGTAACCTTCGATTAGATTCAACCATTTATGTACAACATCCACATATATCAGTCCTTGAGTAATGGAATATCAAAATTTACTTGTACCTTGAAGGGGGTTTCATGTCCGCTTGATGAATATGCATCTCTTGTGAGAAGTCGCCGAAGGATTTGTGCAAATTTGTCCATCATTTCATTCCTTTTTCACGCAAGGGCTTCTTAGAGAAACATTTTAAAAGGATCTCCTACTCCATCATCTTTCTTATCATCCCTCATGGTTTTTTGTCAGGCTCTTCATGACTGATCTTGCAAAGGTTTGACTAGTTCGAGTCCCAACTTCTTATACCCATATCTTGTCGGGGACATGCACGAAGAAAAATAAATGAAGAGTAGACTGCTCTAATACCACTGATCTAGATTTACGAGAAGAACAAAATGAATAACAAGATGAACACAAAAACAAAGAGATACGAAGAAAAACAACAGATATCCAGTGAACAATAACTTCTATTGAATAAATGAAATATGATAAAATTGTAAAACAACAAAACTGAAAACAACTTGCTCGAATGGTGGTAGCTATCTTTGAGAACAGATGTGGCTGCTACGTGCATCCATATGAGAGGAATTATTACAATGAAGCTCCATAAGCCTTTTTAACATTACTCGTGAATTCCAAAACCCTAAACATCCAAAAAACTAACCGTAGGAGATGAAACTCCAAAAGTTATGTGGGCCTCGATGGGTAAGTTAGTAGCTCAACTTCTGAGGGTCATAAATTTTGCATACGACCTCCATTTTAGGTGCACGATAGCTCGTTGGAAAGGACTTTTTGAGAACTACACATTGTGTCATCAAAATTTGACTTTGTCTACATTTTGATTGTGTCAAGCCAAAAAAGCATTGTTTAGGGACCCAAAACAACCCTGGAAGCACAAAGAGATGTACTGACATGAAAAATTCCAAAATAATCTAGTTGGATTAGGTGGGAAGCCACCAATCTCCACCTAGAAGATGTGTAGGGATTCAAACAACCCCATAATTGTAGAACCTACAATTACAAATAATTATAGAAGAACATGTTGAATTAAAAATTGTCAAGAGGAGTCAGTTGGAATAGGTGGGTGGCCACCAATATCCACCTAGATCAAATTTTTAAATAAATTAACTAATAAATTATTTTTAATTTATTAGTGTTTTTTTTAAATAGAAATATAAGTTAGGATTTATTATTAATTTTATTTTAATTTTAATTATGGTATAAGTACATTAGTGAACCTTGTAATGATTGAAAAAAATATTCTTCATTGTACATTAAAAAGAAATAATTGAAACAAATTTCACATGGCGCCTTGGTATCTCTTCTGACAATCAAGAAGAATCTTATGCCTTATTATAAGGCCTGAGGATAGCCAATGACTATTGAATCTAGTCATTGATAATGGTGGTACATTCAAAGGCTATCATAAGTTGGATGGTATTGAACACCGCCCTAGTTGATAACTTGTTAGTATTAGTGATATCTCAAGAGAAATAGGAGGCTAACAAATTCAACATTGGAAAGTACTATCGTGTCTTTCAAGAGAACAACCACCGAGCGAACATGTTCACCAATGTAGCCATGTCTCAAAAAGTGGGGGTCATCGACATCAATGGTATCATTCATAATTAACCCATCCCATAATATTTTTAATAGAAAAATACATGTATCAAGAGATTAAAGCTTCACATTGCACATCACATTAGAATGCAGTTGTATAGTAGGGAAGTTTATGATATGAGACTCAAACTTCCCCATCACGTGCTTAGGTCCTTGGCTTCACACATATTTGAACTCACAACATGAAATTACATCCATCAAGGTGGAATTAGGGATCAATAGATTGGGAAATGAGGTGGAAAGCATGGTCTTCAGGTCTACATGGTAGTTTGTTAAGTCTCTTTATTTTTCTAGTTAAGGTTGTGTTTTCATGGGTGTTATTTATTTTAGTTAGGTCTACAAGTGAATCTCCTTTTTTAAACCATTCCATTTCAGGGAGGATCATATTTTCTTGGATTAGTTCAAGATTTTGTCTTGATGTACTAGTCCACACATTCGACTCTCTTCCAAGTGGAATTCAACTTCTTCTATTTGGTCTCTCATCAAATTTGGAAGTATTTTTTTGTTGGGTTGGTGCACAAACAACAAAGAGCTACGAAAGAAGCAATATTGGTATGTTTTAGGATTGCAATCACAATAAGGGAATTGGTCGACAAGTAGCACTTAAAACCTAAAAGTGATTTGGTGTGCTGGCTACAACAAAGTTTCGATGGATTATCAAAATAGCTACATAAAATAAAGCATGTCCTTAGGAATCATGAGGAATGCATACAATAAAGTTCAAGACTTCCATATTCATAGTCACTACAAAAGTGCATGATAATGAACACCAGACCACTTCTTATAGAAACAATCATAGTGAATCTTGTTCAATAGAAGCATTAGATAGTTTTCCTTGCAACATAATGTAACTTTCTCAAAAAAAAGGTTTTAAAATTTAGTAAGGGATATCAATTTGGGGATTCTAACCAAAAGTTGTCATTAAATTCAAACCGTGAAGAGTTGAAGGAAGAAGAAACAATGCACCAAGTTACTAAAGACCTGGAAATAGTAAAGCAGGACCCTGACCTATTGAATCCAGGCCTAAATGAAGCAATGAGTAAACATGTTTTATGTTTTACAAAGTCATCAGAATCTTAGATATATATTATAGAATCTATAACATGAATAAATACCAGGAAATTTTTCTTAAAGATCTTGATGGCTTTGTAAAAGGCATGTAATTTGCATTGTTTTCTCTTTTTGTTTAAAAACTTTGAAACAAAACTTTGATGTAAGTGTGTTATTCACTATGCTGTAACTTTTTTAATATAATTTTCCTCAAGTATAGTTTTAAAAAACAAAAACAACTACTTAATAGTTAGATTAAAATGCAGCATAGTAGCTCCACTAAAATAGATAAATACAAAATAGGAAATAAATTAACGATAATGGAAATAAAGTAACATAGTCAAATAAATGAAAATTTTACATGCTTAATTATATTAAAACTATATTAATATAATATAATTTTTTTAATTAATCATAAATATATAATGTCTTGCAAAGTCCAAAATTATTCTAATAGATTTAAGTTTATTTTGTAAGATAGATAATTTAAAAATACATCATCCACGTACAAATTTAAACAATGTAAAATGTTCGATGTAATTTACATAGAAGTATATGTTAAATAAGGTTAAGATCTTTAAAAAAATATAAGTTTGTGGTCGTTTTATCATAAATTTCTTTTGAACGGGTTCATTGAATAAGTTAATCCTCTCTTTTGTTTGTTTACAAACCCTTTAACTAACATGTCGAGAACAATGAATGTTTAGGTAGTAAAGGAGAGCCCAAGTATTCAAAATTGACGATCATTTACTATTTGCAATAGTTTAATAGTTTATTTGTAAGAGTGAAATCGAATTTAAATTAAGTTGAATTGTGATTTTTGGGTGCTTTCTCGGTTGATCCTGACACTAGTAATCATTGTAATTTTGAGTCAAAATTGATAATATTGAGTTAAAACTTATTGAAATCAAATTCAAACCATTGTAATACTTTGGGAGGCAGTTTCAGTGGTAACTGACATCCTCAAAAGAAAGCAAATTCAAGGGAGTGTGACAAGTTCGAGCAAGTGAATTTAAGTAAGAAAATTTCAAGCAGAAACATTCAAGCAAGCGAGCGTATGTGAAATGGGTAAAGGAGGAAAGTGTTTAAAAAACGTCTCTCAAGAAATCATGGAGTTATGTTGGTTTGTTATTCTACTTTATCAATTATCTACTCTGATTTTACCTTACTGTCATAGGTTGAGCCAAGTTTAGATGTAACAAGCTCCCAACAAAATCCCTCTAAAACTATCGACCCTCCTGGTAAATCAGAAGGCAACGCAACACACAAGATGTACTGCATAGTCTCACCCGAGATAGTTCTATGGGTGGCTACAATACTCAGGTGGTTGCATCCTAGGAAAGAGTGGAAATCTATGGTTGTACTTTGTGATCTTTATTTATTTAGTCTAACCTCTTGATTACACAATCATTCTTATTCATGCATGTGGAGTATCAGATCTAACTAGTTCCTTCATTCATTCATCTAACATTTAATTCTTAACAACAATAAATATGGATACAGTCAATCACATAACACAAGCTTTACCATGGTTCACCCCCTCCTGGGCTACGTCCACAAAGATATTCTCTCAAGATATTTATTATGTCTCAACAATATATCACATTGTGAGTGTTTATAGTCTTGGATCTTACAATATCAACAGGCTTCCTGATCCCTATGATGCTGACTAGATCGCATCAGGCTCCTCATCTTGCGATCTAACCCTTGGGATCGAGTTGTTGAATTCTTCTCTAGCTCATCAGCTTACAAAATGTTGCATTTCTTACAAACCTTACAACTTATGGAATCTCTCTACTTCCTAGGTACAACTAATCTCTCTTTTGTATCTATCTAACCCATGTACCCCATTAGGTCCTCTTTTCCTCCTAGCTCTCTCCTCTAGACCTATGAAGTACTACTTATATATATTCTTGGCTCATCATCCATTTCATTTTATTGAAAAAACCCTAACCCTAATGTAATTAGGTATCCCTTGCATGTGCACCTCACATGCTTCCCCCGCATGTGTTTCTTTTCCTTCTAGCTGTCCATTCTTCCCTTTGTGCTTCTCTCCCCAAAAATAGCCTTTTTCCCATAATTGGTTTGCATCCAACAAGTTGCAAGAGTACAACCATGAATTATAGGATCAAATTGATATGAAAGATAAATTGATTGAAACACTTGAGTGGAAGTGTTAGCACAAGAATTTGCACTAGAAAATTTGGTTATTTTTACGATGGCGCTACAGAATTGTCTGTGTAGTATGTTATGTGATTTTTCTACCTTATATGCTACGAAAAATCCTAAGATGAACTTAACGGTGGTGCTACAAATTCCACATGACTGTGTCATAGTGGTGCTACCAAATCCACATAGCTGAATTTAGGATGAATGCTACATAATTGCACACATGATCAATGCTACGAAATGTGTAGAGTAGCTAAATTTAGGATGAATGCTACATAATTGCACACATGATCGATGCTACGAAATGTGCAGAGTTATTTTGCAAGGACGCTTTTTCCAGTTTTGAGTGACTAACTTAAAAATCGGATTATGAACAAATGTGAAGGTATTTTTGAAAACTGGAGGATTTTTTTGTTCATCACTTACAAAATAACAAAAATCTCTCTCAGTGTTTCAAAATTTGTTATGGTTAGAGAGATATTATACATAGAAGTGGCACTACAAAATGTGCAGAAATTGTTTTACAACGACGCTACGAAATTTCCTGTAGCGGTTACGGTTTGGATATTTTCCTTATTGGGAAGTTACCACCTGTCAAGGAGGATTCAAATGGCTTCTCAAGGATCAGTTAGATGTCAAGGGACACCTGCACCTAAATTTTAGCTCCATCAAAGGCCTCATCCAGTGAGGTGGAAACAAGTTATTAATGAATTCCAACAAATTTATGAAAATTAGCACTGTGTTGGATTTTTGTCTCTTTGATTGTTACCACCTATCTCCAAGGATTAGAATCCAATGGAGTAGATGAGATTCAACCTCCTAAGGATATTTGGATTCTATTTTCTATTTAAGGAAGGAGAGAGCTCTTGGAGAAGGGTTGGAGTCATGAGCCAAGAGAGGAGAGAGTTGGAGGAGCAGTTTTAGTTGCACATTTGTAAGCCCGAGGGCCTGTTTGTAATGACATTTTCTGCCATTAAAGATTCATGAGAGATGTTATCAAATTGTCTTCTTTGTTTTCCCACTTCCTTGTTATCTTCTTTCTTGAACATATTGCAAGTTTTGAGGATCATATCTTCCATTGATTGATGGATTCATGAACAACATAGGATCTGTTCTAGCTTTCCCATTAAATCATTATTCATTGTTTAATACAATATTTATCTATTTTAGAAAGGATTTATGTATAATGGATGTTCTTCCTTTTTTCATATTCACCATGATTCTACTCATCATTATATATCTCTTTGTTTGATATACAGTTTGATTGCCTTTGATCTATAGGATGTTATGACTCCATGCCCAATGGAATGTCTCTGTAGACATTTTGATGCCCTCTCCATTTCTTTCCTAGTCTTGCTGATCCACCTACTCAAACCATTTAATCCATTTATATTCTGATGTGTACTGGGATTTCACTTACAATAGTCTAAGTGTGACTCACAGTGTTAACAAGAAGTTAATTCAAAACAAAAACATAATCGATCACATGGTTGAAACAATACAATCAAGAAATTATCTTCGAGATGAAATAGAAATGAAGGATCAATTTATTGATGCACTTTAGATAAAGTTAAGAGAAAATCAGAGTCAAATTGATGACGTGAATAATGAAACATCTACAAAAAATCAAAAAGTTGATGCAAGTTGTGACACAAGGGATCTAATAGAGAAGATTGATGCAACATGTGCTATAGAGGATCTTATCCAAATGGTTGATGTAGCATGTGATACAAACGAGTTCATAAAACAAGTTCATGCAACTTGTGACACACAAGACATAATGCATATGGTTAGTGCTACTTGTGATACAAAAAAAATAATAGCTTATAAAAAAGACACAGAAGATATGGAATCTTCCAACGATGAATCCCAAAAAGACACACAGAATGATAGAAACAACAAAAACAAATATGAAGAAGTAAAAGAACAAAGTCAAAATGATCTTTCCAATATGTTTTTCAAACTTGGGGAAGAATTATCATTCAACAAAGATCGACATGGCATAGGATATGAAAAAATCAAGAACTTTCATATCCCATATTACTCTAAAACAATTCAGTTTGTGCGTGCAGGATTTCGTGAAGAAGTGAAGAATATTACTAATAAATGCCAAATTTGTCATAGAGTTGGTCACTTGGAGTCATAGTTTTTTGATCTCCATCCTTGTCTTCATTGTGTGAAGACAAATCACCTCTCAAAAAAATTCCATAAGAAGTAAAAGGTTAAACAGACAATTAATTATGGATGGATAACTTCATGGAAATGAAATCAACAAGTAAAGAAACTCCATTAAACTTACTATCTAGTTAAGACAGATGTAATGCCATGGCTACATGGAGAAATGGAAACAATCAAAATATTTCAATCAACTATTCTTGATTATTTTCGTGATGATCTAGATCCAATTCTATATGTTCTTTCAAAGTGGTCCCCTTGTGGCGTAGCTTTTAAGCATAGTCTTCACGGGATGAGATAACATGTGGTTGTTTCCACATGCCCACTTTTCATTGTATACAAATGGAATAAGTATGGTAATCTCTTGATCTTAGAGGGGGGAGTACAATGATATAACTCGTATGCACCTTGAGAGGGGGGGGAGTTCAAAAATCCAGTGAATATGGTTTGTGAAACCACTTGCGGTATCTTATTTAAGATGAAAAAGGGGGTAATTGATGATGAAATTTAAGATGGTTGTCACATCGAACATTTTGACAACAACAAATGCTAGATGGGAATAAAATGTTCCACATGGGAACTGCAGTCTGTAGATGATAGACTTTGGCATAATTATAGTTCAATGAATTGCAACTGAATCATACACATGGATGTTAATTTTGAGAGAAATAATGTGGACATTTAGTTCACCTAGATGGTCATTAGACCTAGCAGAGGACAACATGATCCTTCTACATTTCAGCTTGGCATTGGTTGAGTTGTTAAGCACTTTCATGGATGTGTCATACATATAAATGATTAAATTATCTTTTTTCTCTCTAGTCATATTATGGTTCACATCAGTTAACAAATTAAAAGAATTTTATCTCACATGATTACACAATGATATTTCCAGAGTTTTTGACATCCAAATTTGGTGGTTTTTTAGGCAGTTCTTCATTGAGGCTCATTTCAGGAGTTTCAACATGAATACTTGGAGATGATACCATTTTATCCTGCTTTGTTGGTATTATTGTTTAGACTTATGATTGAGGGGGGGAATGTTAGCCTCTTTCTCATATACAATCATTAAGTCCTAGTATACCATCTTTATGTCTTTCACATAAATAGGATATAGTTGTTATCCTAAGTGTGTTTCTAGATTCCTACTTTTTCTCCTCCTACTTTATCTCTTGATGAGGTGTCGAGGTGAGAGAAATTGAGGTGGTTTCATTATTGTATTATATATTGTATCATTAAAATGAATACATGTACGTGATATGGATTTATGCGTTTTCCGCCACTTCTTGTGTCCCTTGTCTTGTTTGATCTTGTCCTAATATTGTTCTCTCAATTTTTTCAAGCCACCCTAAAAGAATTTACCTTTATATATTGATTTAGGTTTTATAATATGAACTATGATTTTAGCTTTATTGAATGTGAAATTTGTTACAATATAATGGATGTGCTTGTTTAACCGTAGACAATATCACTATTGTCACCCAACCATATGTTGAAGCCACCCCCGAGCACCTTAACCTTGACATAGAATCATTTTGAAATCAAACCCTAGGCTAGATATTCAAACCATATAGCACACATCTCTCCAAGGATAGCACACCAAGAAAGAATAAAAAAACTGATCAGAAAATCCAAACCCAGAGAAGACTGAGACTATAGACTAGTGGCAACAACTTCTACAGAACTTTCTCACAAACTTCCCAACTGCAGTGCACACAAGTGTGCTATTTCAATTCTGAGAATTCCGGCCAGAATGAATACTGGCCTCTTGTATTTATACTAAAAATGGAAAACTTCCTGGGTTGACTTCTCATTCTGGGTGCCTATTTGCTTAGTATATAATATTTTCTTTAGCCAACTTCTTCTCTTGGAGGCTAATAACCTAATACAAGTTATCCTCTTGAGTTGACTTGTCTTATAGGTTTATTAGCCAACTAATTAGGGTTTCTTCTTTCTTCCCAGAATATTCTATTCTCGTCAGGTTTACACGTGGAGGTAAATACCGCCCGCAACTACCATAATATCAACACTCCCTCCTAGCTAGGGAGGTATTTGAAGGTAATGGTCTTGAGAACAAACATACCATTCACCCGGTAGAATCAACATAGTCGTATAGGCTATCTCATGACTATATCATGAGTACCATCAGTGTCATCAGTTGCATCATCTCTCAAAACCATACTCCATCTGAGTAATTAGACATGATGTTGGATAAGTCACTCACTCCATAGAGTGACACAAGAGCCTTTCTTCTAATCTGGACATATGTGCTAGAAGAATAAATGTGCTGAACCATTTTCCATCGGGGAATTCTATGTCCATCTTGTTGATAATCATTTCCAACACTATTGATAGTCTTCAAGGCAATTGGAACAATGTCATTCAATAGAACACAACTATGTCTATCCATAGTAGTACACAACTACAATCTAGTGGTACACTGCCACACCAAGTAGTACACAGATACTTGATCGATGACATATAGTCACAATCAGTGGAACACATCCACTACAGTATTATACACCTATTGTCTGGATACATACAGTCTCCATAACAATTATATCATCAACCTACATAGAAAAACATTGTTATGATATATAAACTGAATCATTTTGGCCATTCTTCCACTCACATTTGTGAGATCTGGAAGAGCATATTCCCTAAGAAAGTAAAACATCAATGATGAGCTATTTGGACTATTCTTCTCAAGCAAGGAAGAATAATTGTCTCGATTTCTGAGCCTGGACCATTCACATATCTGGCCCATTCCTACGGTACTAAACAAAGTGCAGCATGGAGAGAATGAGTCTGTCCTAGGGAATGGTTATCCCTGATTGCTGAACCTGGACCATTCACCTATCTGGGCCATTCCTCCGGCACTAAACAAAGTGCAACTTGGAGAGAATGAATCTTCCCTATGGAATGACTATTCGAACCATTTCCTAAGGAAATGACTATCCTGCAGCAACCTCCAAAACAAACCATTCTTTGAAACTGCTCACAACTATGCCCAGTCTTCTTGACCACTACTAAGAGTGACCGTCAAGAAGAGAGATTGTCCTAGATTATTCCTTATGTTAACCACAAGGGTAATCACTATCTATGGTACATCAACAATCCATCAAACCATTTTCATTACAAAAATGATCGTTCGATCTGGACCATTTTCTGAATTGGAAAATGCCTTTTCGTCAGAAATCTCGAACCACTTTCCGATCTAGAAAGGAATTGCTCATCCTAAACCATTTTTCGAACTTGAAAAATGTCTGTCCATAAATAAATAACACATCAGTGCTCCCTCCCAACCTGGGAGTCATCTCTTCCTTTTTCAATATGGAAGTCATCTCCATGAGCTCTATCTTGAGTACATAAACTCTTTCATCTTGGACAGAGGCTTCACCAAAATGTCTACTTATCTACTAATCTATGGAGATATATATTGGAGAACCACTTTCTCTTTTATGGACTTCATCACGGAGAGTGTAATGCTTGATCTCAATGTAATTCGGTCTTTCTAGAACACTGATATTCTCTTTAAGGCTTCATATAGCTCTGATCAATATAGCATATCATTGTTGGATTCATCTTTTGTTTCCTTCTAGCTCATAACATCGTGGAAAGGGTCAAAATGGAACATATCCAAGTGGTACTTCTTTTGCCATCATGAGAGTTTGTCATGGATTAGCAATCCATCATCCTGAGCTTATGAGTAACCATTCTGATACAATATATTTATTATAGAAAGTTTTTCACCACGCTTATGCTGTGCATTGGACGTTCATCAACAAGTTGTCTCCTTTCATCTACATACAAAGGTTTCTTCCTCGTATACCTCAAAACCTTGAGTTTGTTCTACATATGTTCTTTGTGTAATTATTATAGAGAACGGTCTTTTCATTCATCTAATGTAAACTCCAACCCATGGATATTGTGGATGCTATAATGTCTCATGTAGAGGTATGTCTGGTTTACTAGAACAAGAAATCATCATAGTCTTCTCCCTCCATCTGGGAGAACCTCTAGTTCTGGATCTCGTAATGCTTTCGTTCATAAGTCTTCCACACACTATTCTTAATCACAACTTTCAGTTCTTCTTCTTGATTGATTTTAGTGAGTTCATAGCAGGCTGGTAGTCTTGTGATTCTCGATACAATGACTGATTGTTCTGGATTTTCCATCTCTCTTGGAATATTGATGTTCTTCCTCATGTTTTTCTTTAGCTCTTAGGTTCATGGATTTTTCCATAGATTCCATTTCTTGAAGATTCCAACTTCTTTCTTTCATCATAGGATCATGGATGTGGATGGACAATCATGGATACTTTAAGACTTCTTTTCAATGAAGACTTCTTCTAAAGTCAAATTGAACACGTGTTGCTCTTCATGGTTTCTACCATTGATGGGATCATGGATAGATACTTCATCATCTTCAGTGGATCATATTATTTAGGATTAGCTCCCTCCTAATGCTTGCTTCATGCATGAGTGCATGCTCATATTTTGGAATTCTGTATTCAACTCCCTCCATGCTTCCGTCTGCATCCTTATTGCCTTTTGCAAAGTGTCACATGTCTTTTTCCAATTTCCTCTTGATTTCTGACTTCTTTATGTCTTTCACTTCTTCTAGGTTTCTTCAAGATTGATTATGATTTAGGATTATCTTGTACTTGTTACTTATGTAAAAACTTCCACATGAATTGTTACCAGGGTTTGTTGATGTACTTCATCCTTTCATGTGTATTGCCTGACTCATAGTCATTGTGATATAAATCCTTATCTTGTTGTTCTTTCATAGGTATAGTTTCTCTTTGAACATATTATTTTCTAGGAAATAGATATGCAAAACATGGTATGTACAAGAACTATGAAGAGTATTGTTACCTTGTCTTATAAGAAGAAGTTTGTTTTGTCTTGCTTGGATTTCTTTGAGGGTTCCCTTTCTTCGGCAACCGATGCTTCGTGTGTTTCCTTCCTTTTATTTAACTCGAGACAATGATTCTTGTATTGACAATACTTTCGACAATTGAAGAATTGTATTCTTGACATATCTTTCTCTTGATTTGGTTTCTTCCTGGAGCCAAACTTCTTTTTCTTCCTGAAATCCTTGAACCTTGTTGTGAAGGCTTGACAATCGTACTTCTTTTGGGGTTTCTCTTTTGCACTTATTCTTGATTCTTCTTGTGCACATCAAGTTTAAAGTTATTCAAATGTAGGATACTCCTTCCTTGTGTTCATTCTTGTGGCAAATGCATCCCATGTCTTGGTAGGACCATTGAGTACTATGTTTACCAATTCCTTTTCTGAAATGATCTCTTCAATAGCTTGTAGTTGATATCTTAACTGAGATATTCTCACAAAGTATGATGTTATGCTGTCATCATCATTTATATTCATGTCATGGAGCTCATTCTTCAGACTCATTATGTGTCCAATGTTTCTGACTGAGAAGAGGTTTGTTAGGGCATCATACATATTCTTAGATGAGTCAAGATGGGAGATGTAGGGTATCAAGTGTTTTTTTATAGATTCCACTATGATACTCATGGCATTGATGTAACTATCTATGAACTTCTCCATAACTGCAACGTTTTGCAGTTCCTTCTCTTTTCCTTCTTCAAAATCTAGTTCCATGATCTTTCCTTTCACGATATCCAACACTTTATTCTTGGTGGGGATGAGGTCAATCCTTGTCTTCCACACTTTAAAGTTAGAATCCCCATCTAATTTGTTTTCTGACTTCATAGAGTAAGTCACTGTTGCCTTGACTTGGTCAACCCTAGATTTGACCAAAAACTCAAACTTGACGTCTTGGCTTGCTAAGAGTACCAGGAGATGTGCTAGGCTAGGGAACACTAGTCTATTAGGAAATTAGGTCAATCCCTTCACTTAAGGTGCCTCAACGAGAGTATTAGGGTTTCTGCAACTGCACCTGCTAGTAATCCTAGAGACAATGTTTTAGTAATTTCTCTTGCTAGAAACCATAGTGATAGTTCTTCAATGAGCTTAGAATCCTTATGGCTATGCTCCCTTACAATGGTTAGACTGAATGAAGGAGGTGTGGGCCCATAACCTGTTAGAATATAATGGATGTTCTCGTTTAACCGTAGACAATATCACTATTGTCACCCAACCATAGGTCGAAGCCACCCCCGAGCACCTTAACCTTGGCAGAGAATCATTCCAGAAGTAAACCCTCAGCTATATAGCCAAACAAGATAGTGTACCTCTCTCCAAGGATAACACACCAAGAAAGAATAACAAAACTGATAAAAAATTCCAAACCCAGAGAAGACTAAGACTATAGATTGGCGGAAATAACTTCTCTAGAACTTGTGCACAAAACATCCCAACTGTAGTGTGCACAAGTGTGCTACTACAGTTCTAAGAATGCGTGCCAAAATGAAGACTGGCCTCCTGTATTTATACTAAAACTGGCAAACTGCCCGGGCTGACTTCTCATTCTGGGTTCCTATTTTCTTAGTATATAATATTTCCTTTAACCGACTTCTTCTCTTCGAGGCTAATAACCTAACACAAATTATCCTCTTGAGCCGACTTGTATTCTAGGGTTATTAGCCAACTAATTAGGGTTTCTTCTTGCTTCCCGAATTATTACATTATCGTCAGGTTTACACGTGGAGGTAAATACCTCCCGCAACTACCATAATATCAACAAAATTTACCATTGTTTATAATGTTTTTAGCAATTGTTGATAATAACATTTATTTAAATTTAATCAATAATAATATTTATTTAAATTTAATTAAGTAATGGTGAGT
>JZKD02S0409523.1:22351-38884 GCA_000966675.3 Picea glauca | reverse complement strand
GATATTTATGATTTATAAATTATTTTCTATCATCGTAGTCTAAATGTTCTATGAAATGATTCTTTCCCTGCGATATTTTTCAGGGACCTTTGCCTAAAATTTAGCAAGAAATTGTTAGATCTGCAGATTTGAGTGATTATTTCTATATAATCTGAGTGCCCCAAGGGTTTTTTAGCATGTTGAATCCATTTATGCATTCAAAAATGGATTTTAAACAAAAGAATTAGTGATTTCATGCATATTTATGTCGCCAGATCTGACAAAAAAAGTCATTTCATAGAACAATTAGATCACTCCTTTTCTATCTATTCAACCTATTTTTTCGACGTAAGCAGTTGAAAAGTAAAGTATATTTTATTAATTTAACATTAGAATAATTATTCAAATTGATTAGAATAATTATTCAATTTGTTTTTAATGAGTTAAGTTTATAAGTAGATAATTTTAAGTTGGATATGAATTTTGTGAGAAGTTATAGTTTTATTTGATGGATTAGAACATCAACTATTAAAATTAGATTTTTGGTGTCTTGTCGTGACCTTAAAATTATATTATTATTGTTATTATTATGAAACTTTGTCTTAAGGGTTTTGGTCCATTTTAAAACAAAATTAAGTAGAAAAGAATGTGGAAGTCACTTTCACTTGATTGATGGTAACTTCAACAAAGGGTTTTGGACCATTTTAAATTACGTTGACTCTAAGAATACTTTTGTAAAAATAAGCAAATTAGGACGAAAATTTACACCAAGACTCATCGTGTTGGTCCACTTATTAACTCACTTTGTTTTTTTTGACAATTTTTAGCTTTGAATTTTGAGAGTTACAATCTCCACAACCCATATATGGAATTATACAAAGTGTAAATTGCAATTTAAGATTTTTGTGTGCTCTCTAAATCGACCCAAAAAGTTAAAATCCCAATAACAATAGTTTTCCACAGATTAGGTGATTTTTATGTCCCTTATCAATCTCCTTGTATTACATGATAAATTATCTTACTAACCAATTTAACATGTAAAACATGTTATTATGATGCAATCTCAACAACACAAATATACGATTCTACAAAGTGTAAATTGCAATTTAAGGTTTTTTTGTGGTCTCCAAATCTACAAAAACTTTAAATCTCAATAACAATAGTTTGTTACAAATTAGGTGATTTGAATGTCTCTTATCAATCTCCTTGTGTTACATGATAAACTTTATTATTAACCAATTTAACATGTTTGGTTGTTTGTGTGTTTGTTTTTATAGTTATGTAAAGGTGTTAAAAATATAGCATAACTCAATTGTCAATTAGTTGTGAGTACAATCATCATTGTTTCTACCCATGAATGGACATTGGCTCATCATTGTTATTCAAAGCATGTTATTACTGAGTAATTATTATACAAAGTGTTGCAAAAATTATTATTAAAAATACACAAAACTTTAGGGGTGGAAAGCACTAATATTTGAACCCGAAGGAAAGCAGTAAACTTTATTTACTTGAGGTATTGGAGATACAACAAACAATAAAGTGAAATCCTTGGCCCTTTGGAAAGATATCCTAATTTAATGAAGAGTTAAAAAATTAAAAATGCAATAGTAATTGGGGATTCAATGATCGTCCCTTTGGAAATAAATCCTAATAATGAAGAGTCAAAACATTGAAAATGAAACAGTAATTAAGGATTCAATGATCATCATACGACTCTATGGCCAATAGGGATTGCAATCTAGCTAATGGAATACTTTGGAAAAATTTGGGTGTGGGTGAGGGGTATGTGTGTTTGGGATGAGGTAAGTAACAACCTCTCATCATTTTACCATCCACTTAACCCCCTTTATAAACCATTTAATATATGAATACAAGTGGCAAAGCCATATGAACATGAACTTGAATTTATTCATTGGGATAAGTTATCATGTTTTTCAAATGTTCTTGTGGGATTTCTCATTCATTAATACTTCCAAGAAAGGATGGCATTGAGCATGTGGGTTCTTGTTTTCGATTTGAACATGTACCTAGAAATATTTGTATTCTTTGGATGGGGGGATTGACTTTCTACCTCTTCTCATTTTCCTAGAGTGTCATTCCTATATATGGAAAACACTAGGGAACTCTTCCAAATTCATGTCTTTTCCAAAAGTTCTTTGGACATTTGATCGTGGGGTTCAAGATTATCATAATGATTTGTGGACTCAAGTACTATTTGGAAGTATCTCCTTCATCTCTTAGTGTATTTTGGGTCTCTGGTGTTCTTTCACATTTTTTTGGTTTACTCCTTTAAAACTGAACTCCCTTTCTCATTCTAGAGAATAAAGAAAATTTGCTCATATTGTAGCATTAGGAGAAGGTTTCCTAACTATGCAATCAATCTAAAAGTTTTTATGGGAATCTCCTTGTCCTTCATATGGGAATATCATATTGTAGCATTGGGAGCATGTTTCCTAACTATGTAATCAATCTAGAAGTTTTTATTATAAGTTCTGCATTCTGTGAGCATTCTACTCTCTAAGATTTCATCTAGATATGTGAACGACATAGTGACTTGTCACGAAGCTCCGACTTTATAAGTTTAGGAATATGGAAAATGATCTGGATTTAGGAGTGGAATGAACTGATTAACAGACTAAATTCAATAAACATAGAGATACAAGGAACAACACAAATATCCAATGAACAAAATCTTCTATTGAATAAATGAAATAGGTTTAAACTCTAAAACCACATAACTAAAACAACTTGCTCAAATGGTGGTACCTATCTCTGAGAATAGATGTTGCTGCTACATGCATCTGTTTGAGTAGAATGATTACAATGAGGCTATAGAGGCCTTTTTAACATTACTCATAAATGCAAAAACCCTAGACATCCAAAAACCTAACCCTAAGAGATGAAACACCAAAATTTATGTGGGCCCCAATGGGTAAGTTGATACCTCAACTTCCTAGGGTCATAAATTTTGCATACGACATCCGTTTTAGGTGCGTGATAGCCTATTATAAAAGTATATTGAGAGCTACACATTACATCGTCAAACTCCGACTTTTTCTACAGTTTGATTGTGGCAAGCCAAAAAACCATTATTTGGGGCCCCAAAATGGCCCTGGAAGTACAAAAAGATTCGTTGACATGAAAACATCTAAAATAATCCAGTTGGATTCAGTGGGAGGCCACTAGTCTACACGTGGAATATTTGTAGGGATTCAAGCAACCTTAGAAGTGTAGAACCCACAATTACAAAGAAGTACAGAAGAATGTGTTGAAATAATTTATTTTAAGAGGAGCCAATTGGAATAGGCGGGTGTCCAACAATATCCAACTAGATCAATACTCCCCCCTTAGGAAGAAATGGTTTCCATTGCATTGGGTCCCCTAATAAGGTGAGGAAAATTCTACTGAATTTGGCCCCAGGTGAGCTACTTTCCTTGGTGTAAGAGTTTCCCTTCCTTCACAACCTGATAAAGCTAGATCCTTTGCTGGTGAGTTCCCTTGACCTGTGTGTCCACTATCTGATCAGTGGATTCATGTTCCATGCAGTCAGGGTTGCGCTCTGTTGACCTGATAGTTGTTATGCGATCTCTGAGGTGTCCAATAATGGTGGAAAATATGGCCGAAGGAGGTTTAGATTGAACAATGGGTGCAAGCCAATGAAGGGTGGAGTGTTGAGCTCAAAAGCATTGCTACCCAGAATCTTGGTGATAGTGTAAGGCCCATAGCGAAGTGGGTGAAGCTTTCGATGGGGCCCTGTAAGATGTTGTTTCTATAAATGTAACCAGACCTTATCTCCCACATGAAACTGGTGCAATACCTGGTGTTGATCATGGAACTCTTTGTGCTTAGCATTGGCTTTCTACATAATCTCATGGACCTGTTAGCAGATGTGTTGAATTTTCTCAATGAATTTGGTGGCTGTGTTGGTCTTAGACTGAACATGGGAATATTTTTTCTGTTTGGTTGCAAGAGGTAGTGAAACATCAATGGGACCCAAGGATTGGAATCCTAGCCCCACCTGAAATGAGTTATGTTCAGTGGAGCTATGGAGAGCCTTGTAACTTTGTTGAACATAGGGAAGACTCTCATCCCATGTACGTGGATGCTTAGAGATGTACATGCCTAGAATGTGCACAATCATCCGATTGATGACCTTTGTTTGGTCGTCAGTTTGGGGGTGGAAAGTAGTATATTTAGTGAGCTTGGTGTCCAATAATGACAAGGACTCAACCAAAATGTGCTAAGGAAATTGTTTTCCCTGTCGGAGATGATGGTCTGTGGTATCCAAAAATGGATCCACACTCATTTGAAGAAGAGCTTGGTAGTATCTGTTGTTGTGATGTTCTTCTTGTAGGCTATGAGGATGGCCATCTTTGAAAACCAATCAACTACCACAAATACACAATCATTTCCTTGCTTGGTGAACGGAAGGCCAAACATGTAATGCATCGAGATGAATTCCCAAGGATTCTTGGGAGTAGGAAGAAGGGTGTATAAGCCTTGCTTCTTGATGGCTGACTTGGAAATGGCACAAGAAGTGAAAGATATGATATACTTGTTGATGTCATGTCAAAGTTTTTTCCAATAAAAATTTTTCTGTAGAACGACCACATTTTTCTCCATTCCAAAATATCCTTCCATTGGAATGTAGTGAGCCTCACAAATCATCTTTGCATGCTCGCTTGCAGGAACACAGAGATGGATCAGATGGAATAACAATATGTCCTGAATATGAAAATCCGTGACATTCGCACATGTACCAAAGAGTTGATAGGTGGTGGAGAAGTCCATATCTTTCTTATAAAGTTGGGGCAACTCAAATGCCTCATGTCCATAGGAATGGAGCATGGTGGTGAGTGCAGCCATGGGAGGTCGTTTGAGGTAGTCAATGACATGATTTTTGCTCCATGTCTTATACTTTATGTTGAGATGGAACAAATGCATGTAGGTGGACCACTTCCGATGGCAGTCGCTCTGCAACTTCGCTTGTGTCTGTATGAACTGCATAGGCTTGTGATAAGTGTGGATGATTGTCTCCTTTCCCAGAATGTCATGTTTCCATTGACGACAGGCCTATACATTGGAATACATTTCCTTGTCATAGGTGGGGTATTTCTGGACAGTATCTGAGAGTGTCTCACTATGGTATGCTACCGAATGACCATGATGAGTGAGAACTGCACCTACAACATATTCAGATGCATGAGTCTCAATCTTGAACGGTTGTTGCAGATTGAGAAAGGAGAGTACTAGAGATGAGCACAAGTGATGCTTCAGATCATCAAATGCTCATTGTTTTTCCTTCCCCGATGCAAAATTTTCCCTACCACTGCCCTTAGTCACTTAGCTAAGGGCCCATGCAATATGGTAGAATCCCAACATGAACCATCAGTAGAAGTTTTTCCATTCCCAAGAAGATCTAAAGTTCAGTTAGTGTGGTTGGGGTTGTTCAGTCATGAATGACTTGGATATTAGCTATATCAACATGTACCCCATGCTCATTGATAAAGTAACCCAAGTATTAGACCATGTTCATGCCAAAGAATCATTTTTTGAAGTTGGAATATAGCTTGTGTTGTCACAGAGTGCTCAAAACATGTTGAATATGCTGCATGTTCTCCTCCCAAATTCTATTGAATATGAGGATGTCATCTAAATATACCACCACAAAAGAGTTAGTGAAGGGTCTCAATAGATCATCCATCAACCTCATGAAATTGGTTGGTGCATTTTTTAATTCAAAGGGCATGACCAACCATTCGAATAGACCTTCTTTCGATTTGAAAGTTGTCTTCCATACATTAGTTGGTTCGATGGGAACCTGGTGGTAGCCAGACTTTAGGTCAATCTTGTTGAAGAACTTTTCCCCCTTGAATTGGTCAAGAAGGTCATTAATTCTAGGAATTGGGTATTTGTTCCTGACTGGGATTTTTTTTAATGCTCTGTAATCAATGTAGAGCCGCCAAGTCCCATCCTTCTTCTACACCAGTACAATCGAGCTTCCACAAGGGGAGGATTTGGGTATGTTGTGCCCCTTTTGAATAAACTCTTGGATATGATGCTTGATTCCTTCATTTTCCATCAGCACGTAATGACAAACTAGTCCATTATTCATAGGTCCACTGAGGGTTATATCAATTGGATTCTTGACTTAGGAGTGTGTCGGTACCCTAGTGGGTGAGGAGAAGATGTCTCTGTACTCTTCCATGATCCTATCCACTTTCTTTTGTTGCAAAGAGAGGCTGTGTTTATAGGCCACAGATGTGGAGGTGACCTTATGCTTAATGTGAGCATGGATCACAAAGAATATGAACTTCTCAGTCTATGAAATGACCTTACTGCATTTCTTAGCAGATATTAGCAGTAGGAGGCGCTACCTCTGGTATCCTATACAATTGTCTACCTAAATAATTAATAACACTGCGGGGTGTAGACTCATACACAACATGATGCTTCCACATATATGTATTTCCTATAAGAAAATCACATAATTCAAGGGGAGAAATATCACATAATACCTCATATTTGAAAGACTTGATGTCGTAGGGTAGACAACATTGTTGGCTAACACGAAAATATCTTCCTTAGCGAAGCCAGCCGATGGTGTAAGGTTGTGGGTACAGTTTCATCAACAGGTCCAACCAGTTGAAAACCTTTTATGAGATCAGGTTCTTCTTACTGCCACTATCGACAATGAAATGAAGCGAAGCCCCCTTTACCCACATATCTGAGTGAAAAAGGCATTCCCCTTCCTCTGGTTCTTATGGTTCTCTTGGCTAGAATTTGTTGGTAGTGATAGTGGAATTGGGTTTAAGATCAATAATACACTCCCCTCCTTATGGATTTGATTCAGAGTGAGAATCATCATCTAACTCAGAAGCCTTCATCTTGGCCATGAGTGACTGCTTGGAGAAAATTTCTTCAGTTTTTTGCCAAGGGCTTTTATGGTATTCACACCATTTTCTCGTGTCCTTCTTCAAATTCTCATTACCCTTATTGTGTTTTGTCTTGAAATGTTTTTCCTAAGAGTGTCCATCTTTTCTCTGTCCCCTTTTGTGTGGGTTGGGGCTGCCTTTTCCCTGCTTCGGTAGTGAGGAGTTTGTAGATCCAAACTCTTGCCTCTTTTGCTTAAATTTTTGCTCGATCTTGACAACATATATATAAGTTGTACCCATTGATTCGATGTCCAGAAAATCCATTTATGTTTGAATGTATATATGCAAAAAAACACATTATTTGAGCACTAGATGTTGCTCATAGTATTTAATACCCAATTTGGTGTGAAGGGTATGGAAAATATTGGTGAAATCTGCTATTGTATGGTCCATTTCCTGACGCAGGGTGGTCCATCTGGTGTACTGGTCCTCGTAGCTTCCAATAGGGTAGTATTTTTATTTAGTGGTATTCTGGAAGGAATCCCATGTAGGGTTGACCGTAAATATTACAGATTCCTCTATGGCCCTTTTCTTAGAGTAGGTATCCCACTAGTCCTTAACATGGGGGATAGCCTTGAGGAGTGAAAAAGTAATCTTTTCCCTATCAAAAATGTTGTGGACAGTTAAATATGCTTCAAGAAGATACAACCATTTATCTACAACATCTACACCTATCAGTCCTTCAAATAATGGAATATCAAAATTTACCTATACCTTGAAGGGGGTTACATGGCTGCTTGATGAAGATGCTTTTCTTGTGGGCAACTGCGAAAGGATTTGTGAAAAGTTGTCCATCATTTTGTTCCTTTGTCATGAAAGGGATTCCTTGAGAAACATTTTAAAAGGATCTCCTGTTGTATCATATTTCTTTTCACCCTCCATAGTTTTTTGTCAAGCTCAACACGACCGATCTTGAAAAGGCTCGTCTGGTTCGAGTCCCAACGTCTTGTACCCAGATCTTGTCAGGGACATGGACAAAGAAAAATAAATGAAGAACACACCATTATGATACCACTGATCTAGATTTAGGAGTGAAATGAAATGATGAACATATTGAATACAATAAACATAGAGATGCAAAGAACAACATAGATATCTAGTGAAAAATATCTTTATTAAATAAATGAAATAGGTTGAAACTGTAAAACTGCAGAGCTGAAAAAAATTACTCGAATGGTGGTAGCTATCTTTGAGAAGATATGTGGCTTCTATGCACATCCTCCTAAGAAGAATGATTAAAATGAGGCTCTAGAGGCCTTTTTAACATTACTCAAGAATTCCAAAACCCTAGGCATCCAAAAACCTAACCCTAGGAGATGAAACGCCAAAAGTTATGTTGGCCCCGATGGATAAGTTGGTACCTCAACTTCTCATGGTCGTAACATTTTCACAGGACCTCCGTTTTAGGCACATGATAGCTCGTTGGAAATATATTTTCGATAAATACACATTACACCATAAAACTCTAAATCCATCTACAGTTTGACTGTAGCAAGACAAAAAACACTGTTTAGGGCCCCAAAACGACCCTAGAAGTACATAAAGATGTGTTGACATGAAAACATCCAAAATAATACAGTTGGATTAGGTGGGTGGTGATGAGTGTCCACCTGGAAGATGTGTAGGGCTTCAAATAGCCTTGGAAGTGTAGAACCCACAATTACAAAGAAGTAAAAAAGAACCTGTTGAACTAAAAACTGTCAAGAGGAGCTGGTTGGAATAGGTGGGTAACCACCAATATCCACTTGGATTAGAAACCTAAAAAACTGATTGGGAACAAAAATATCCAAGATATATAAAGGAAAATCGAAGGAAAATGCACAAGATGAAAACCCAATTGGAAAAACTACAAAGGGAAAAATTTTCTTTTGGAGGTGGGGGGAGAAAGAAATAGAGAGAAACTAGAGGACGATGGAGAGATGATTAGTGAACTTCAAGAAAATATAAAGAAATTGGAACTGGAGAAAAACAATGGGTTAGAGGAGTTGAAGAAATATGCAACACCAACTATAGAAATTGGTTCTTTTGGACAAGTTACCAATGTAATGTCCCTGCTATAATCGCTATTTCAATTAATGCATAATGTAGATATAAATATGGCTATGGCCAAGTTATGTAATATGTGAAATGTACTTTTTGATTTTAATAAAAATAATGTGATACCCACTGTTGATAATATGGAAAAATATGGGGGATAATTGATCTACATGAGGGGGGAATTCCTGGGAATGTCTAAGGGGGATCCAAGGGGGAAATGGTTTGTGGGTACTAATTCAAACCCATATTTATGAATTTTATTATAATTTGGGGAAAACTTCTATTTTCAGCTTGAGTGTATGAGAGCCCGATCATTGAATACCTATTAAAGGGTGTGTGTGAGAGTCACATCCTATAGTTATTGGAGAGCATGGGGTTCAAATACAATCAACATTCGACAAAGTGAGTAGTCAACTTTTTGGGAAAATATAATAAATTCTTATGGGGAGAATAGGATATTTTCACTTTTAGTATTGGCATGAAAAATAAAGGGAGAGTAGGAAAAATAACAATAGAGCTAAGGTAAGGAGGCTAGGAAAATTTTGGAGCATGTTGGAGCATTTTTGGAGATGAAAATTGAAGAGTGAAGTTGTTAGGAATGAAGAGTGAACTCATGAGTGAGTTGCACTATAACAACAAGTGTTTGTTGGTAGATTTTCCAGGTAGTGAGCTCCCTTGAGTTCTCAACATAGCGATTATTTGTTACCTATGCCAATGAGACCCTGATAAACGAATGGGATGCCCAATGGAATGAGGGTAGTGAAGGGGTACATTCATTGGGTTGGGCAAGTCAAGAGGAAGAAATTTGAAGGAAATTAAAGATATTTGTAGGAGAATATCGGTGGGTTGTGAGTTATTAAGATGTTTGTGGACTATGAGGGACATCTTTCTTTTTTGGATTCCTAGCCCCAGTTCATGGGCAACTTGTTGTTGAGATTTGAAATGTGTAATATTAAAGATATAAAATAGTATGCAGAACATAAATATTTAGCTAGAAATGGCAGAGAAACAATTATATAACTAGAGAAATACTAGAATAATACCAAAATAACACCATAAGAGCACTTTGATTACTGATAGCAATGTTCACTTGCCTCTTCCAGGGGGAAACCTCTAGAAGAGCACAGCTCTATTACAATAATATCCAAGGAAAGATTTCTTAAACCCTCTACTTATATTTATACTAAATCGATCTATCCAAAAGAACAATCTAGAGGAAGATCCTTCTAGAAGCGGAAGCTTGTATTAGGTCTTCTTACATTTGACTTATTATTTTTTATTGTTAGGCCTTATTAATATTGTCCTTTATTAAATGGAATTATATTATTATACCTACGTGAGGGGTTATGGAGGTTAGGTTCCTAACATGCCTTCCCCCTTGAAGAAAAACCTTGTCCTCAAGGCTTTAGATGAGGGAATTGTTGTAGAATGGTGACCAAATCCCAGGTGGCATCTTCTGGAGGGGTATCTTTCCATTGGAATAACACCTCCTGGATGGTGCATTGAAGGAGACGACACTCTCTATGGGCCAAGATTGCTTGTGGCTGCAACCATATGGATCCTTCTTCATCCAACTCAGGGAGACTAGTTTGAGTTTGTCACTTAGTTCCAATAACCTTCTTTAATAAGGAAACATGGAAAACAGGACGGAGCTTTGACTGACTAGGTAGAGATAATTTACAGCCCATCGATCCCACACACTTGAGTAATGTATAAGGACCATAAAATTTGGGCGTAAGTTTCTGACAGTGTTGAGCTTTGAGTGAAGTCTTCTTATAAGGTTGTAGTTGAATAAATACCTGGTCCCCTTCAAACAAATGGTGTTCAGAATGAGCTTGATTTTCTTGTTGCTTCATGTGATTCTAAGCCATGACCAAATTGGATTTGAGGGAACAAAGAATATCCTTGTGGACTGTAATATTTTTTTCAACCTCTTGAAACTTCGATACCCCTGGCATATAGGAGAGAACTGATGGAGGATTTTAGCCATAGACTGCTTCAAAAGGAGTCATGTGAGTAGTTTTATGGTAATAGGTGTTGTACCACCATTAAGCTAGGGGTAACCATTGAGCCCACCTATTTTTTCGCTCAGATGCAAAACACCTCAAATATGTTTCCAAACACTTGTCGACAACTTCAGTTTGGCCATCTGTATGGGGGTGATAGGCAGTGCTGATATGCAATTGGGTGCCCTATAGATTGAACAATTATTTCCAAAAATTGATCATGAAAGTGGAGTCTCTATCAAAGTTAATAGAATTAGGCATGCCATGAATCTTGAAGATATTATCCATAAAGATTTGAGCCACTTTGGTAGTTGTCAATGGCTGTTGAAGAGAAAAAAAATGAGCATATTTGGAGATATGATCAAGCACCACCATGATGATTGACTTATTTCCCAATTTAGGTAAGACTACAATGAAGTCCATAGAAATATATTTCCAAATCGCAGGGGGAATCAGAATCGGTTGGAGTGTTCCTGAAGCTTTGACCGTTTCTCCCTTGTTGCATTGAAAAGCCTCACATTCAACCACAAAGGTGTGGACTTCTTGTTTCATACCCTCCCAGGAAAAAGAACATTTGACCCATTCATAGGTTTTGGTAAATCCCGAATGCCCAACTGTGGGTGAGAAATTAAGTTCATAAAGCACTGTGGATTTTAGTTGGGACTGCTTTCATAAATACAAATAACCTTTGTAGGAATGCTCTTCATTATGCCAAGAGTACCCTGGAGAGACTGAACCAATCTTGAAACCATTCCTAATGAAAACTTGGAGTCCATCTGGTACAATGAAGGAGAAGGAGAAAAGGGACCCGTCTTATTCATATTTCTGGGAAAGAACATCAACCACTACATTTTCCTTTCCCTTCTTGTAAATGATCTCATAATCATAGCCAAATAGCTTGGTCACCCATTTTTGTTGTGCCGAGGATGAAATTTGTTGTTCCGGGAAATACTTGAGACTCTGATGATCAGTTTTGATTTGGAATCGTTGACCCAATAAATAAGGACGCCATAGATCCACAACATGTAGAATAGCTAAAATTTCCTTGTCATAAATGGATTGGCCCAAATGTTTCTCTAAAATTTGTTTTCTAGTGAAGGCCAAGGGCCTGCCATCTTGCATGAGGATGACTCCAATTCCTTTCCCAAAAGCATCACATTCTAATACGAATGTCTTTTTGAATTTTGGGAGTGTTAGGACAAAGGTTGAGCACACAACATCTTTTAAGGCTTGGAAGGCATGATCTGCATCTGATGTCCAAGTGAAAGAATTATTTTTAAGGAGGGTAGTGAGAGAAGTTGCAATCTTTCCATAATTCTGAACAAAATTCCTATAATATCCCATTAAACCCAGAAAATCACACAAGCTCTTAAGAGTTTTAGGGCGAGGACAATCTTGCATAGATTCAATTTTCTTAGGATCCACATGGACACCATCCTTACCAACAATATGACCCAGGTATTCCACTTTTGAGGAACCAAAGACACATTTTTATTGTTTGAGAAAAATTTGGTGCTTAGAGAAAATATGGAGAACTTGATTCACATGGGAGAGATGGGATGACCAAGTTTTACTATAGATGAGAATATCATCAAAGAAAAATAAGACAAAATGATGGATAAAATGATGGAAGACATGATTCATAAGACTTTGGAAAGTGGAAGGAGCATTACACAATCCAAAGGGAATTACCAAGAATTCATAATGACCCTAATGAGTGCAAAATGCAGTCTTGGGGATGTCTTATTCTTTCATATAGATCTGGTGGTAGCCAAAACATAGATCCAATTTGCTGAAGTACTGATCACCACTCAATTCATCCAAGAGGTCATCAATGACAGGAATGGGGAATTTGTCTTTGATTGTGAGTTTGTTGAGGGCACAAAAATTAGGACACATGCGCCAAGTACCTTCTTTCTTGAGTTCCATGACACTGGGGAAGAATAGGGGCTAGTACTGGGATGGATAACATCGACTTCTAGTAATTCATGAACATTTTTCTCAATTTCATTCTTCTGGAAAAATGGATGAAAATAAGGATGGACATTGGGGGGAAGACTTCCCAGAATGAGAGGGATGGAATGATCATGGACGCCATGGGAAGGGAGAATTTCTTTGGGGGTGGTAAAAGCAACTTGGTGGAAGGAGAGGATAGATTGGAGGTCAAGATGCATAGAAGGTGTCTCAACAACATGAATGGAGTGGAGTTGGGATATCATTCGCAAATGAACTTTTTTGAGGAGATTTTCCATGCGATGGGAACTGATGATCTCAAGGGAGCCTGCAGTGATGCCTTGGAACTTATATTGTTGTTCCTTCTGTTGGAATTGCATGGTTAAGTCCTTAAAATCTATGAGAATGGGTCCTAGAGTGCGTAACCATTCGACACAAAGAAAAATGTCACAACCACACATGTCTATAGAAAAAATATGGTATTCTAGGTGATACTGACCAATTTGGAGTCGCACATTTTCACATCACCCCCCACATTTCATTTAACCACCATTGGCAATCATGATTTGAAAATTATTGACGACACAGATGTAAAAATTGACTACATGGGAAATGTGGTGATGAATAAATTTATGGGTGCTACCACTATCCATAAGGATGATGAATTTCCTATTTTTGATGTAACCAATTAATTTGAGAGTCCAAGGAGTAGAGAAGCGAGTGAGGGAATTAAGTGAAATCACCGGGTCAAGTTCTAGTGGTTCAAAGGGTGGGGTGAGGTCATATGGCGGGGGTAGTTCCTCCACAAGAAGAAAAACTACATCTTTTTCAAACATATCCTCAGTCATAGCCATAAAAAGTTTGTGTTCCTTACACTTGTGCCCGAGAAAATATTTTTCGTCACAATGATAACAAATACCCTTAAGTTGATGTTCAACCATTTCAGCCCTGGTTAATTTCTTGATCTTGAGGAGAGTTACAGGAGGAGAAAAATTGGTGGGTGTAGGGCGAGGAGGAAAGGAGGGTTTGCGGGTCTGGGAGGAGACAATTTTTTGGTCTTAGCTTGTTGAGTAGCTTCCAACCAAGTCTGGGGGTGTGCCATGAGAACATGGGAACAAATTCCATATTTGAGGTGACTAATAAAGAATTCCCTAAATAAAGCATCTGACATGCCCTCCGTTCGGAAATCCAAGTGCTCAAATGCGACAATAAATTCTTCCATTGTCTGCAACTTCTTTAACTTGGTAAATTGACCTAAATGGTGGGTGTCAGAGTCAAAGCGTTTATAAAGTTATTCCACAAACTGTGTCCAAGAACCATACCCTTGACATTCCTTTTTTCTCCATTGCCACCATTTCCATCGTTCTGGATCCAGATATAGGACACCATAACAAAGCTTGGCTAAATCATTAGTAATGTCATGGAAAGAGAAATAATGTTCCATTTGGGTGACCCAACTTGTAGGATCTGACCCATGAAATTTTTTCACCTCAATTCTAAGAGGGAGGAGGTATCGAGAAAATTGGGTAGTATCAGGGCCTTAGTAATGGGAAGAGTCATGGTCATCCTGATAAGATGATTGTTTAGAAGATAAAGGGTTATGGGAACAACCCAGAAAGTGTTCTTTGAGGTCTTTGATGTAGGAACATTGTTCCTGGAGGTGTTTGATGTGGGAATGTTGGTCCTTGAGGATCTTAATAGTTGAATTGATGGAGCTAATGTTGGCAGTGAGATGCTTGATGTCATCCTTGTGTTGATGTTTGTCAGCAATCAAGGCATTGATTTCTTGGGCATGTGTGGTAGTCATTTGGACAAAGGAGAAAGAAAATGGTATAGGGGATTCAAAAGGGGTCTGAAGGGGTGGTTGGGACCAAAAAGAAAAAAGGGTGTCAAATGATAGGTACCACTGCGATTAGGGAGAAAAGGGGGATCCAAAGGGATAACATCCAAATAAGGGTGTGAGAGAGAGGTTGGGTCCACAAAAAAAATTGTGTTAAAAATGAGAGGTATCACTGGAATTGGGGCGAAGAGAGGAACCCGATGGGATAAGTCTCAAATAAGTGTGTTGGAAGGACTACTATACTTTATTTATTTTTACTCTTGCGGAGTTATACGACAACCTAAATATTACTACAGTGAATAAATGTGTAGTAATTTCACAACTAGAATGTAGGAGCCACAGTTGCACGCCAATAGATCTTGTATGTTCTGTTTTTATTTCCATCCCAAGGGTTAGGGTATTCAAGGGTTCTATAGACAAGGGTTTTTTCTATGCAACAACTCTTTGATATATGTGCAGGGTCCAACAGTAGTACTCAGCCCAATAGATCAGGGCGCCAACTAAGGAGGCTAGACCGTGCCCTTAGATGTACTACCCAATTACCCAGGTACTAGAGAGTATATTCCCAAGTGTTGTTCTCAGTGGCACTCTAGTAGTGAGTTGTTCAATCGGTTTATGTATGGAGGTCATCAAGAAATCTAGGTTGATCTGTATACAGGTTATTTATGATGTGTTACCACTTGAAGGGATACCAACATGGGTTACAAGGGTGACCAACAAATGTGCACTTGAGTACCACTTGTATTTCATGTGTGTATGACTCCCTGACCGCAGTTTTATGCATGTAACGAAAAATCTCTGTAGCTTTAAGATGCAAGAATACGTTTGTAACTTGCAAAAATTTAACCCACAATTTTCTTTCGAGGAAGGTGCTCTGATACCACTTGTAATATTCCAGATATAAAATAGTATGAAAAAAAAAATATTTAGCTAGAAATGGTAGAGAATAACACAATAACACTAGAAATGACACTTTGATTACTGATAGCAATCTTCACTTGCCTCTTTGAGGGGGCAATCTCCAGCAGAGCAGAGCTCTATTACAATAATATCCAAGACAATATTTTTCATACTCTCTACTTCTATTTATACTAAATCTAGCTATCCAAAAGAACAATCTAGAGGAAGATCCTTCTAGAAGCGGAAGCTTCTATCAGGTTTTCTTACATTTGACTTATTCTTCCTTATTGCTAGGCCTTATTAATATTGGTCTTTATTACATGGAATTATATTATTCTACCTATGTGAGGGGTTAGGGAAGTTAGGTCCCTAACAAAACAACAATTCTATGGTTGGGTGGAACATCTTTTCCAAGTAGCTAGTTACACAAACTTGATTTTCTAGATAAATTTTTATCTATTATCAGAGTTATCTTATGAGTTTTATGGATGTGCATATTATGAGAGTTTTCTTATGAGTTTTATGGATGTGCATTTTACTGAATAAGAATGATTTTATGTGTTGTTATAAGTGATTTATTAGCTACATTCAAATTCATTTAAAATGATGTAGATGGATTTAATTATGGGTATCATAATCTAGTTAATTATGTGTATTAATTATGACTAGTAAGCTACATGAAATGAATTAACAAAGAATTTCATATTTTTATATGTATTCAACTTATTAATGTTCATCAATTAAATTAAAAAAGGTTACAACCAAACAACAATGATGGAAGAAAACACAATTGAATAGAAATTAGAATAGTTCAATACATAGACTCCTCTCTCCTATCTTTAACATTAATGGTGGGAAGAAGTAAGTAAAAGCTTATGAA
>JZKD02S0409523.1:0-10821 GCA_000966675.3 Picea glauca | reverse complement strand
CTCTTAGGTGCTTGGGCCACACTTTTTCTAGCCTCTAGACTCTACATAGATGTCCTCCAAGTTGTTGGGGACTCCAACATTATTATAGCATGGTTGAGCAATAGAGATGATCTTCAAGTTGTCTCACTTCTAGCTTGGAAAGACAAAATTAAGAATTTACAGCATACTTTCCAAAAGCTTAGCTATATCCACACACATCGAGAACACAATAAATATGTTGTTCATCTCTTAAAGAAAGTGCTCCAAAAAAGTGTGGAACACATCTCATATAGTCTCTAGATAGATAGACACGAGGGGTTGCCTCTAACTCTATCCCTATAAAATCAGCCTACAAATCCATTATCCCCTACAAATCATATCAGTGGTGGGCAAGGGTGACAACAAATGTAAAGCCAGCTTGCGAGGGTGAACAAATAAAAGTAAGCAAGAACATTACGGGGAGAACTCAAAAGGAGTTAGAGTTAGATTTAGGAAATAATCACTTAAATTTGAAGATCTAATAATTTTTTTTTTACATTTCAAGTAAATGTTCTTCCAAAAAAATTATTTTAGATCAACATACATTGTAAAGGTATAAACTTAGTAGTAACATGGATTTAGTAGTAGCCTATAAATCCAGAATATGAGCATGTGTACGCGTCAAGAAGGTTCTAGTGTGTACGCATAAAGCTATGGGATTCAACACGTAACTATAAGGTTACATGGGAGGGTTCATTGCGTTATAAACTACGCACGAATTACACTCTGAAAGTGATTTGCAAACAAACTTCTGGTGTTTTCATTTCTTGTTACACAAACACATGTAAACAAAGTAAAACAATATATTTATTATTAAAGTATTTTTCAGATTTTATAAATAAATAAATAATCTTTCTGTTTCTTATACATGAGAGGGTATGTATTTGAATAATGAAAAGCATTTTAAATTCATCTGACTAATAAGTCGAAGTTTGGTTGTTTGATATTTGATGTGTTATCCATAAGTCAAAATCCATGTCAGGGGTTCTTTGAACATCTCTTAACTTCGCTGGGAGGACAAACTAAAATGGACGCTTCACATTTAATTCAAACCTGGAATATCTCTTAGCTTCGCCGGGAAGACAAACTAAAATACAGTAAAATGAACGCTTCACATCTAATTCAAATCAATGAGACATAATAAAATGAGCGCTTCACATCTCATTCGAATCAATGAGATATCAGTGGAAGGGTACGTTAATTGTTTTTAGGAATGGAATTTGAAATTTGATTACTATATGTGATATTTGTTTTCAATTTAATGTTCATCCTGTGATATGTTTTGAAATTAATGTTCATCATGTTATAGGCATTTCTTATGGGAGGTGATATTTCAAAAAAAAATATGTTAGATTGTATGATATATTTTTTTGGTTGTTTTAGAAACCTCTTTGTTAATTTTATCTTTTAAGTCTCTTCTTGTTACATTGGTAAGAGGCATGTTGTTTAGATCAAGAAATAAATGAAAAATGTAATTTCTGGCCAATTGTTATATTATTGTTAGCAGATTTTAAGGTTGACACATGATAGAGATTAAATTTTTTTAATTTGTTGTGTGTGTTTAATTTTTGTTTGTTGGAGAAATTTCTATTTTGGGCACACTAGTTTAGTGGGAGTTAACTCACTAGTTCTATTTTAGACTTTTTAATTTTAGACCATCACTATTATGTATGCATTCCTAAGAAAAACTCAGTGGAGCTCACTCCTTCTTTTTTCTTAATTATAGGATGTCATTGCCTCTATGAGTGAATATCACTCACTCATTGAACATATCATAATATACATTGATTTTCATTATTCATATTGTATCTCTCTTCATTTTCTTGATAAGCGTTGTTTGTATATGTTTTAGCTAGGTCTCCTGTGCAGGTTTCCATGAAACACTGACATGGTATCAGAGCCAAGCTGCTTGGAGAAACCCAGACAAGCCAGAAAATGATGAAAGATGATTTAATTATTGAGTAACCCTAGTTTCTGCCAGAGTCATAGCCTATCCATATCGAAAGGTGCGACAATTGAAATCGACGCAGTCTATCCATTGCTAAGGTGCGACAGTCTATCTATTGCTAGGGTGCAACAGATGAGCCTCATGAAAGATCCCAAAGCACATGCACTCACCATGCATGATGGAAAATGATCATCCAATAAGAAATCGAAGGAGAAACGAAAGGAGCTATTACATCAAGAGTCAAAGAAGGAGGGATATTCCAAACCCTTCAAGGACTCTTCAAGTTCCAAAGATTCTTCAAATTCCAAAGGGAAGAAGAATAAGGGAAAGAAGTGTAGATATTGCAATAAACGGAATCATGAAGAATCCACATGCATGAAGAAGTAGATCGATATTATGACACAGGTGATTCAAAATAATAACCTTGGAGACTTCATTCTTGAAAGAGACAAGAAGAAGAAGGAAGAAGACCATGTGCCTAAGAAAGTTAATCATCATGCTCTGGTTGCAATTAATTCTTCATCTGACTCATGGATTATAGATTCTGGCGCATCACATCATATGGCATCTAAAGAGGAAGTTTTAACTTCTTTGAGTTCATGCTCTGGACCTCCTATTCTCATGGGGGATGATACTCCAATAGCAGTTGCAGGAGAGGGAAGAGTGGAACTCCCTAATGGAATTTTTGATAATTTTTTAGAAGTTCTAAAGCTTTCTATAAATCTTCTCTGAGTTTATTAGATCACTCAAATAGGTAAAAGGGTTGAATTTACATTAGATTCAGTTATTTACTTGACATGCATGATAGTTTCATTATTGTAGTTGGTGAGGTAGATCACAAATCACAGTTGTATAAGTTCACTAAGTTTACTGACTATGACTCCTCTTTACTACTTACACATGATAATGATAGTAGTAGAGTATGGCATGAGAGATTTGGTCATTTAAACTTTAGGTACATGCAACAACTTTCGAGGCAAGGAATGATCAAAGGCTTGCCAGACATTCACTTTTCTGAAGGGGTTTGTGAATGATGCATTCTTGGCAAGCATTCTGAAGAGAAGTTTGAAAAGGGGAAGGCAAGGAGAGCCTCCTCTTCCTTGGAGCTTGTTCACAGTGATCTCATGGGTCCATTTCTGCATCTGTCCATCAACAAAGCAAAGTGTGTTCTTACATTTTTTGATGATTACTCATGCTATACTTGGGTTTATTTTCTCAGGAAAAAGTCTGAAGTTTTTGAGCATCTCAAAGACTTCAAATATCTAGTAGAGACAAAAACCGGGAAGAAAATGAAGATCCTCTGTACAAACAATGGGGGGAAGTATATCAACAAAGATGTTCGGAATATTTGTCATGAAGCTGGTATGCAGTTGCAACACACAGTTCTGTACATTCCACAACAAAATGGAGTTGTTGAAAGGAAGAACATGTCTCTCAAGGAGATGACCAATTGCATGATGCATGCAAGATCACTTCCTTCCAAGCTTTGGGCTGAGGCACTTAACTGTGTTTCTTACATACAGAACATAATACCTCATAGATCTGTTGATGACAAGACACCTTTTGGGGATTGGACATGTGACAAACCAAATGTCACACACTTCTACATCTTTGGATCTAGAGCATGGGCCCATATTCCTTCTGAAAAGAGGAGAGACTTAGATCCACATAGCACACCTTACATCGTTGTAGGATATCCAGATGATGTGAAGGGGTATAGATTGATTCATCCCTCTACAAACCAGCTCATCATTGAGAACAATGTTTAGTTTGAGGAGAGTCCCTTGCATGCACCATCAATGCAACATGTAAAGACTCTTGTGATTCCATCAATTCCAGACATCAGAGATGATGATTCCACACACTCAGATGCTACATATTCAAACAAAAATTCAAAGGATTATGTACATGCAGATGAGTAGGTAGTACAACCAAATGAGGAGCCAACGTCAGATCTTTATCAAATTCCCAAGTGGGAACAATCCACATTTTAGGCAACAGGTAACCTTGCAGGGGATCCATTGGATTCGAGGAGGACTCAATCTCAACATGTGGATCATTCTCATGTACTTTTAGTTTATGAACCAATGATGCCCATGCATTGTTATATGGTTCAATCTTCTAATCCACATACCTACAATGAGGTTGTTGGAAATCCACTATGGGAAGCAACCATGCAGGAGGAGTATGACTCTCTCCAAGAGAATCGAACTTGGGATCTGGTTCCACTTCCACCAGGGGGGAAGCTTGTTAGATGCAAATGGGTCTATAGGACCAAGAGAGAAACAAATGGTCAGGTGAGCAGGTACAAGGCCAGATTAGTTGCAAAAGGATTTCAACATATTCATGGGATAGATTATGATGATACCTTTGCTCTTGTAGAAAATATGGACTCCATTCGCTTGGATCTAGCCATTCCAACAACCAAAGGATGGGAAGTTCACTAGATGGATGTGAAGAATTTTTTTCTTCATGGTGACCTTTCATAGGATATCTACATGTAGCAACTGCATGGGTTCATTCAGAACTCATCTTCAGTATGCAGACTAAAGAAGTCTCTCTATGGCCTCAAGCAAGAACCTAGAGCATGGTATGAAAAGATGGTTTCTTACTTCCTTTCACATGATTTTGTTAGATGTAAATATGATTCCAATGTTTACATCGTGAGCACTACTAACTCTGTGATGATTTTAGTACTCTATGCTGATGATCTTTTGATCACTGGTAGCTTTGCTTCAGCCATTTCTTTGGTCAAAGATATTTTGCATGACACGTTCTCTATGATGGACATGGGTCCACTACACTTCTTTCTCAGTCTTGAGATTAGTCAGGATGCTTCTGGCATCAAAATTTCTCAGGCCAAGTATGTTAGGGATTTTTTGGATAGAGTCCACATGACAGACTGTAAATCTGCACCTACACCCTTCTTATCTGGAATCAGACTTGAGGATGGCAGGGATACACCATTAGTGGACAACACTTTGTATCGATAGTTGGTGGGGATTCTTCTGTATCTCACCCAGACCCGTCCACATATATCATATGCGATAGGAGCAGTTTCTAGATACATTAAGGAACCCCATGATCTACACTGGAAGGCTTCCAAGCCCATCCTCATATGTGTTCATGGAACCATGGGTTATGGGATTCACTATGTAGTTGGGTGTGCAATAGATCTCATAGGCTTCACAAATTTAGATTGGGCTGGTGATAACACATATCGCAAGTCCATATCTAGGTACACTCTCAGTTTGGGGTCAGGCCCAATTTGTTGGTCAAATAAGAAGAAATCAACCATTGCTTTATCTTCCACAGAGGCTGAGTATAAAGGAGTAGTCAATTGTGTCATTCAGACACTTTGGCTTCAACACTTCCTTACCGAGCTTGGTATCCAGTTTCAGTGTCCGATTATCATATGGTGTGATAATCATAATACACTGACATTTTGCAGAGATTCAGTACAACGACAGCGAATGAAACACATTGAGGTCCACATGAATTTAATCAAAGATTTAGTACATGAAAGGATCATTGATTTGCAGTTCTATCCTTCCTATGAATAGACTACCGACATATTCACCATGACCTTCAATGAGTAGAAGTTTTAGACTTTGCGGGATCGTCTTGTAGTAAAGAACATAATTGCCTATCAGTTTCCTTTNTGTGTCATTCAGACACTTTGGCTTCAACACTTCCTTACCGAGCTTGGTATCCAGTTTCAGTGTCCGATTATCATATGGTGTGATAATCATAATACACTGACATTTTGCAGAGATTTAGTACAACGACAACGAATGAAACACATTGAGGTCCACATGAATTTAATCAAAGATTTAGTACATGACAGGATCATTGATTTGCAGTTCTATCCTTCCTATGAATAGACTACCGACATATTCACCATGACCTTCAATGAGTAGAAGTTTTAGACTTTGCGGGATCGTCTTGTAGTGAAGAACATAATTTCCTATCAGTTTCCTTTTCTTATTTTGATGCATTGTCTTTTGAGGGGGGGTTTTTTCCCCACGTAGTTTTCCCTCTTTCCTCATTTTTATTCAGTGTTCATTAGTTGCATTATACATGAGTACCTAATATGTTCTGGTAGCCGAGACTCATTTTTTACTCCATATTGATGTTCAGGTGGGGTGTTGGAGAAATTTCTATTTTCGGCACACTAGTTCAGTGGGAGTTAACTGAATAGTTTTATTTTAGACTTTCTAATTTTAGACCATCACTATTATGCATGCATTCCTAAGAAAATCTCACTGCAACTCACTGCTTCTTCTCTTTTCTTAACTATAGGATGTCATTGCATATATGAGTGAATATCACTCACTCATTGAACATATCATAATATACATTGATTCTCATTATTCATATTGTATCTCTCTTCCTTTTCTTGATAATCTTTGTTTGTGTATGCTTTAGCTAGGTCTCCTGTGGAGGTTTCCATGAAACACTGACACTGTTTTGGTATCAAATCTCAACATGAGAGGCCATGAGGAAGAGGTGCTCTATGAGAAGACTACACAACAATAGTGAGAGTGATAGAATCTCCCACAGAGTTATATATCTGTTGGTTAGTGTGAGTGTGAGGAGTTGTGTGTCGACTAGAGAATCCTCTCTTGTGAGAGGGATTCACAGCCATGAGGAAGATGTGCTCTATGAGAAGAGTACGCAACAATCATGAGAGTGATAGAAGCTTCCGTGGAGTGATAGATCATTGGTTAGTGTGTGAGGAGTTGTGTTCCATCTAGAGAATCCACTGTTGTGATGGAGTCGTTAGTAAGAGGATGAATTTTTGTGCATTTATGTGCATTTAGTCATCGGTGTGTTTGTAACAACATTGTAAAAATTGTTGTGTGCTAGTAAAATTGCTATTGCATATAAATTCCTCTTATTTATTTTTTTACTTAGCCATGTAAAATCTAATGGATTTATATCCAAATTAATTAAACAAACCAAGGAAAAGGTTGTCTTGAGAATGTATGTGAAAGAAATTAGCATTCATTCTATAAGGGAATGAAAGACATTGAATGAGACATGGGAGGCATTAAAAGGTTTGTATGAAATAGTAAATACAAATAAAGTGATAGTTTGAAAGAGTGAGCTTCTTTCAATTAAAATGGAAAAAAATGAAAACGTCTGCCTAGAATTAAATATTTAGAAGATAAGTTGGTAATATTGTTGAGTAAGTATCAAGTAGTGATCTAGTCACTGTAACATTAAATGGTATGTTGCATGAATATCAAGTATTTATCACCACACTTGTAGGGAGAAAGAAAGCACATTCATTTGATGACTTGAAAATTATTCTTATGGAAGAAGAGGAAAGGAGGAAGAGTGTGGACAATAGATTTCAAAATTCAGATCAAGATTTGATAATTAAAGGCAACCAACCATACAAAACAAAGCCATGGGTAAAGAACAAATGAGGCAGATCTGATGTGAAATTGTATCAAGGTGAACTTTCATCAAAGATAGCTACGAGTGTGAAGAAGAATGGTACATGTAACAATTGTGGTAAGTTTGGGCACTATGCTTATGAATGTAGGGAAAATAAGGCTAATAATTACAAATATAGAAGACAAGAAGGAAACTTTCTTGATAGAAAAAAAAAGAGTAAGTGATGATCTCAAAAATCTAAAGATACAAGTTTCAGATGATGTATCCCTATCAGATGATTGTAATGCATGGTTCATAGTTTTAGAGAATCTATTCATATGACCTGTAATAGATATTGGCCTAAAACCTATCATGAGAAAACTAATGGTGCTCAAATCTATTTAGGTGATGATAGATTTCATGAAATAAAAGGATATGGTGATGTATTTGTAAATTTTCCAAATGGTCATTTGATACAAACAAAAAATGTAATATATGTACCAAGGATTAACAAAAATGTTATCATTTGAGAGTCATCAAGCTTTGTTATCTACAAGTGTGTCTATGGAAGAACTATGGAATTTAAGGTATGGGCATTTAAATCTCAAAGATCTAGTTTTACTTCAAAGAAAAGATATGGTGAAAGGTATTCCAATTTTTAAGAATGAGTATGTTGAATGTGATGGTTGTGCACTAGAAAAACAACATAGGAATGAGTTTCCAATGAGGATGGATAAATGGACAAGGGATTTTCTTGAATTAGTGCACACTAATGTGTGTGGGATAATGCAATCGAAATTAATTAAGGGGGTTTCTTATTTTATTATATTCATTGATGTTAGAACAAGGTTCACATGGCTCTATCTCATAAGAAAGAAAAATGATGTTTCTTAATACTCAAAGAATTTAAAATTTTGGTTGAAGAGAAGATAAATAAACATATCAAGATTCTTATATTAGATCATCAAGAAGAATACACTTCAGGAGAATTCTTAAAGTAATGCAAAGACAATGGAATTCAAGAATAGTGCATGGTTCCACATACCCCTTAGTCGCTAAGAGGAAGAACATAACCATAGTAGAGTGTGCTAGAAGCATGCTCAAAAGTAAGAATCTCCATGATAGTTTGTGGGATGAAGTTGTAAGTACAACTATGTATTTACAAAATAGAATTCCAAGTAGGTTTTAGAGAATAGAACTCTTTATGAAGTATTCATGGATATAAACTAGTTGTTAATCATTCCAAAGTTTTGGGGAGGAAAGCATTTTCCCACATCCCAAAAAAAATAGAAGAGAAAAAATAGAAGAGAATTTGATGCAAAGTTAGTCAAAAATGCATTTTCATTGGTTATTGTGCTGACCATAAAAATTACAAAATGCACGAACCTATTACTCATAAAGTCTTTGCAACTACGGACTCAATAGTAGCCTATAAATACCTACACACATGGGGTAGTGACATATTCATTTGACTGGCTCAAAATTTCAATACAGGTCATTGTTAACTTGTGTAGATTTCGTATCCACCGATTTGAAAAGAAAAGAACATGCTACAAAACTTCAAATTCCACCTCGACATTTTCCAAGTTGCGTCAATGTGCATCATTGGACGTATGTGCTTACATCCTCCACTTCAACTTAGTATGAGTTGGGAATCAAATTGAGATGTGCTAAAATTGTAAGTGGTTCATATCAATGTAATTTGTCTTAGTGTAAATTTTTGGTTTTTTTGTTTTTCTTAATTTTATTAGAAATTTCTTAAAAAAGTGTTGGATTTGCAGATTTGAGTGGTTAAATCTATAAAATCTAAGTGTCTCAATTTTTTTTTTTTCTAAACACCCTAAATTCATTTATGCATTTAAATATATACAATTTAAATAACAAAAAATTGTGATTTCTTCCAAATTCACATAACCGTGTTTCAAATTGGTTAAACAAACTTACAATACAATACAATAATGAAAAATAATGATACAGATATTTAAATTAAAAACAAGGCGTGTAAACTTGATATCACTTGATCAGACTTTACCGAGAGAGATTAACAGAAGATTAGGGAATACAGTATCAAGTAACGAAGTATAAATATTCTCTACAAATGGAAGACCAATTACACACTATTAACAGAATAGGAACAATCTCTCAATTAATCAGAAAGTAAAAATTTATCATCAAATCTTTATTAGACCAGAATCTTCTGAACATGGAACGCAACAAATCTATATGCTCAAAGTCCCTCCAAACCTTTACGCGATCCGTTTTATATTGGAGAACGGATCCACTGATTCCAATTTTTGAGAACTAAAATGATCTGTGGATGTTGTCGACCTGTTTTTGGGCACGCTAGCTCACACAGAATATGAGCATGTGCACGCGTTAAGAAGGTTCTAGTGTGTGCGGAGTTCCTAACCAGGCTTGTTAGGTTCGCATAAAGCTATGGGATTCAACACGTAACTATAAGGCTACATGCGAGAGTTCATTGCGTTATAAACCACGCACGAATTACACTCTGAAAGTGATTTGCAAACAAAATTCTGGTGTTTTCATTTCTTGTTACACAAACACATGTAAACAAAGTGAAACAATATATTTATTATTAAAGTATTTTTCAGATCTTATAAATAAATAAATAATCTTTCTGTTTCTTATACATGAGAGGGCATTATGTATTTGAATAATGAAAAGCATTTTAAATTCATCTGAGTAATAAGTCGAAGTTTGGTTGTTTGATATTTGATGTGTTATCCATAAGTCAAAATCCATGTCAGGGGTTCTTTGAACATCTCTTAACTTCGCTGGCAGGACAATCTAAAATGGACGCTTCACATTTAATTCAAACCTGGAATATCTCTTAACTTAGCTTGGAAGAGAAACTGTAACCTTGAATATCTCTTAGCTTCGCTGGGAAGACAAACTAAAATACAGTAAAATGAACGCTTCACATCTCATTCAAATCAATGAGACAAAAGAAAATGAACGCTTCACATCTCATTCGAATCAATGAGAAATCAGTGGAAGGGTAAGCTAATTGTTTTTAGGAATGGAGTTTGAAATTTGATTACTATATGTGATATTTGTTTTCAAATTAATGTTCATCATGTGATATATTTTGAAATTAATGTTCATCATGTGATAGGCATTTCTTAAGGGCGTGATATTTCAAAAAAAAAAAATGTTAGATTGCATGATCTTATTTTGGGGTTGTTTTTTCAGAGAACCGGTTTGTTAACTTTATCTTTTAAGTCTCTTCTTCTTACATTGATATTGGGCATGTTGTTTCCTGCAAGAAATAAATGAAAAATGTAATTTCTGACAAATTGTTATATTATTGTTAGCAGATTTTAACGTTGACATTATTGTTAGCAGATTTTAAGGTTGATAGATAATTGATAGAGTCTCTTAGTAAGAGTAAACTGTAGAACATAATTGATAGAGCTTGGTAGTAAAAATATTCACTTTAGATCTTATTT
>JZKD02S0409501.1:7166-18073 GCA_000966675.3 Picea glauca | reverse complement strand
ATGTCGAAGTCTCCTATGCCATAGCCAACTTTCATCATACTTGCTTAAGTGACATTCTTCTTTTTCTTCTTTCAAAACATAGACATTGTTTTTTGTTCTTATGTCTTTTGCAATCAATTTTCCTAAATTCACAAATTGTATTTTACAATCCTTAGAAGTGAAAACAACTTTACATCCTCTGTCAAAAACTTGACTGACACTAAGAACATTATGTTTCAGACCATCTACAAACAACACATATTGAGTTTTCCCTTTGCCATTACTTAGAATTACCATTCATTTACCTTTGATTTTTCCTGATGCATCATTTCCAAAAGTTACATTCCTTGATTTGTTTTCACTTACAGACAAAAACTTACTTTTGTCTCCAGTCATATGTTTGGAACATCCACTATCAATATACCAAGGGTTCTTTTGTCTTTGAGATGACAACACTAATCCATATTTGTCATCTTCTTTCTTCTTCCAAACCTTGACATTTTTAGTAGAGGGATTTAAATCTGGCTTATAGTTCTTTAAGCGACAGTCTGTAGCTTTATGTTCATAATTATGGAAGATGTAACATTATGGTTCATTGAATAAAGGATCATAATGATTGTTATGCTCAACCTGCATATTTTTCCCAACCATCACATGATTTGTAGTCTGTGGTTTTTTGTTACTTGGTTGTCTCATTCTTTGTTGTGGTAGATATTTATTCCTTCAGTGTCTTGATTGCTCATATCTAAATCTTAAAGAACCGTTTATAGCTTTGTGACCAAAGTTAGAGCAGAAAAAACAATATCCATAGAAAAATTCTTTATAACTGGAAAATGGATGTCTTCTTTGAGCAAATCGATTTCTTCCATGCTGATGATTTCCTTGAGCAAAGGGTGTATTATTTCTTTCTTCTACAGATTCAGTTTTGGTACTTTTTCCTTCACTCCTCCTTGGAGGTTGATTATCTTCCTTTGTTTCTACAGATTTGTTGTTGTCAATGATTGTAGATTTGACAAACTTGATGGATTCTTTGTTGCTTGGCTGACCACTACTTGATCCTTATTGATAACCCAAACCAATTTTCAACTTTGGATTCCTTTGCTGATTCAGAATGGTAGCTAATCCTTCTGAAGCTTTAATACTTGTCAGATTTTGATGATATAAGGCCTAAAATTTCTCTAAATATTTTCTGACATCCACTACTTTAGCTTCCATAGATTCACATCTCACCTTCTTATCTTCTAATCATTGTTTTAGAATCTCTTCTATTTTCTTTGCTTCTTCTAATTCTACTTTTAACAAAACAAAATCTTCACTTGGTTCTTTACCATTCTTTTCAAACTGCATCAACAATTGTTTTTGTTTTCTCTTCTTAAGTCTGAGTCTGTCAATCTCTTCCAAAGCACTGATTAGTTCACCTTCAATATCAACCACATCTTCTTCTTCATTCATGTCACCTCATGTGTATTCATCATCAAGATCTCCCATGGCCATAAGCATAAAATCATTCACTTTATCTTCACAAGATGAATCGATATCTATGTTTTCTGAGGAGTCATCATTATATACACAAACTTTTATTTTTACTGTATTTATTAAATAAGTATTTATTTTTCATGATCAAAGTTCTGGTCTTATTTTTTGTGAGGACACTTAGATGAAAAATGACCTATATTACCACAGTTGAAACATTTAAATGGAAACTTGCCTTGGTATTTTCCCGATCCTTTCTTTAAAATTCTCACAAATTTTGCCTCAATATCATCTAAATTTGAATCAGTGTTTGTTGGCCCTTGGTTATGGAAGAAAGCGAATATTACAAAGAAAATAAGAAACATGAACTGCGCAGAAGGAGGTTGACTGAGATAATATCGAAGTGGTTAAAGAAGTATAAAAGATGGATCAAAATCCGAGAGAGAAAGTCATTGGATGTGGAGATCAAGGAAGACAAATAAGAAAGGAAGATGGATCATGGACAACTCAACAAGCGAAAAAAACCACCGGTAGATGCTTTGGAGCACCTCACAGGAAGGAAGGAAAGGCAGGCTGGCGAAGCTCTGAAAACGTGGGTCAAGTTGACCTAGGGTTTTAGACACCTAGGGTTTTGGTATCTAGGGTTTTGACACCTAGGTTTCAGCCTAAGGTTGTCGCTGAGCTATTGTAATGTATAAATAAAGGTCAAGAGGACCTGGGATGGGTTCATTAGGAGTTAGTGGAAGTTCATTGTTGTTAATGTAGAGAGAGAAGTATTCTATTGTGAGAGAATTCTGTATTGTAAGATCTTCAGCTGGGTGCGAAGATCACCTCTGTAGCTGGGTGCATAGGGAAGGGATATAGAGAGAAGAGAAGGGAGAAGGAGAGAAGATCAGCAAGCTAAGAGCGCAGATAGAACTGTAAGCTTTCACCTAATATATTATAAAGCACAGTTATGTGGATGTAGCCCTAGGGAGAGGGTGAACCACGTATACCTTGTGTTGTGAGTGATTGATGCTATGTTACTTATCTCTATTACCTATATGATGCATTAGTATGTTAGATCTGATATATAACTGTGTGAAGTAGGTTTATGCTTGGAAAGAATAATCTGATCTCCATGTGTGGTTTCCTTGATTCCACTTGCATTTCCTCTGGTTGTAGACACCTGTGTCCTGCAACCCCCTATTGCTACTTTGGGTGAGACTGCATTTGCTTTGCAAGTGTTGCTGAAAGGGCCAGTAGTTAGGGCTTGTTGGTGCACTATTAGAGTTGAACCCTGGGTCTACCCCTGTGCCAAAAAATGGTTCCATTGTTGGGACTAGGATCTTCTTGAGGGAATGTCAAGGTAGTTTCCATCGAAGACAGAGATTCAGAAGTGGATAGAATAACAAGAAAAGGACTTCACTGAAGCTCAGAATAAGAACCCTAATATTATCACAGAAGACTGGTTGGGAAGGTATATATTTACTGATACACACAAGATTTTCTTTGGAGGGATTCATAAGGAGCTATACGAGTGGCTAGCTAAATTAGCAAATACCGAGTTTGAGATCAGATCTAGACCGCTTATGGTTTTGATGTCGGCGTTGATCAAGAAGGTCAAGAGAGTTGATAATGCCGTTTCGAGAGAAGTAGATCACTGGTTTGATAGTACCATTGGAGGGTATATCACCGAGTTTGTTGTTGACAGAGTAGAGTCATATAGCCAAGCAGAGAGATATTTCTTTAAGGGGTCGAGAGGAAATTTTTTACATTTTCTGAAGTTGAAGATCAAGATGCTACTAAATGAGAAGAACATCTTGAAGATACAATAGTGTGTCAGAATGAGAGCTAATGTTCAAGAATTTAGACAACGACATCGACACAGAGGTTGGGCACACGTGTAGTAGGAGAATCTTTAGAGAAGTCCCTTTGGTGAACTTGTTTGAGAATAATCACGAACCAGCACAGGAAGAATGGTTCTATAGTGGAGAAGAAGAAGAGTTACTGAGTGAGGCACATTCAGATTCATCTAGAGAAGAAGAAGGGAAGACTAAAGAACCTTGGCGATAAGAGTAAAAAACTTCAGGGACTGTGCAGACTGTTGAAGTAAGTATTATTACACCTCCTATTGTTTTAACAGTATTAAGTAACTAGAGTAACCTAAGTTATCAGAGCACCGAGAGCACTGGTACAAGTGGTTCAGTGCACACTCAGTCAGGAACCCTAGGAAGATGAGATGAGGTTACCCACTTTAGAGGAGATGGATCTGAAGATCCTGATCATCACTAGTTTCTATGTGAAGTTGTATGGAGTATTAAGAATGTCACTGATGAAGCTGTTAAACGTGCTCAGTTTAGTACTACCCTGATAGACTGCACACTAAGATGGTACATGAAGTTCATCCAAGGAGTTTTCCAACTGAAACTGCTGAACAAGATTAAGACTGCGTTGATTGTTGAATTCAAGAAACCCAAATCAGAATCATAGTGCATCACAAAGTTGAATGAAATCAAGCAAAAAGTAGTTGAACCCATTTGGGAGTTTGATCAGAGGTTTAAGACCCTGACAGGTCATTTGAGTTTTTAGATCCCAGACGAGCAGAACAAGGAATGGTTCATTGATGCCCTCCTACCACACATCAAAGCTCCTCTGATGCAATAGAATATTGCTCGCAGGTTGAGGCATTGGCGATCGCCATGAAACTAGAATTAATCCCTATGGTAGAATCCAGTTTAGGTATGAGTCAAATCTTGAGTAAGCTAACTAGCTTATCACTGCAGGTTGAAGATATGAAAAATGATAAGGGAAAAGATAAGAGAGAAGACATCTGGTGTATCAAATGCAAATCAGAAGGTCACGATAAGGAGCATTGTCCCTTGTTTCATGAATACTTGGCTTCTGAAGATCTGAGCCCTTTGAAGCAATTTACTCTACCTGGTGTGAGGTATGTAGAAATAGACATCGCCCTGGAGAATGTTATTACATGCAAAAGTATGTTCAGAAACCTACGAACCTCTACTGCACATTCTGTAAATTTGTTGGTCATGATGAGAAGGACTGTAGAGCTTATGACCTCTTGCATGAAAGATCAAGGGATATCTACAAAATTCAAGGTGAAGTACAACAAGAAGGGAACACTACGTAATATAATTCCTTGAGAAGAGAAAAATTCAACCCTCGTAGCAGATTCAGAGGAAGAGGATGAGGAGGAGGTATGGATTGAGGTTGAGGCTAGATCATTTTTTATAACTGCGCACAACCAGGTCATTTGGCAAGGGACTGTCAAAACCCTTGTACCACTTGCAGTTACTGCAACACATTTGAGCATGTCATAGAATATTTCCCTGCGTTGTTAGCCAAACTTCAGTAACGACAAGGAGGAAACCAACAAGTACAACTAATCATAGCAGAACCATGCAGAGCAGATCCCAGAGTCGTTGTAATCACTAGAGGAGGCATTGCTACAGGAGAAGACAAGATGACTCCAGGGAAGACTACAGAAAAATCAGGAGTCAGAAAAGCTGCAGAGAAGACACAAGAGTTTGATCCAAAGAAAGAGAAACAGACATTTGAGGAAGAAAGAAAAGAATTTGGGAGAGAACATGATTCTTCATCAAAGGCTTGACCAAAATTAAGAGAATGTGGAATGCCTATGGCATTTGATCAGTCTGCTTCACCTAGAGAAGAAAAAGAGGTAAGTAAGTTCATGTAATTTTTATGCACTTGCATTAATTTGATAAAGGATGAGAGCATTGTACAAGAGCTACAAAACTTGATCAAACAATATGAGCTAGGGAAGGTAGATCCCTTACTAAGTAGAGATGTACATCAAGTATCCAAAAAGAGAAGGACAAATAAGGAGCTACATCTGAATTCTCAGATTAGAGATTATGATATAGATTATGTGGTCCTCGACTTAGGGTTGGAGGTCAATGTCATGACAAAGAAGACCTGGGACTGATGGGAAAACCTAAGTTGATATATTCCCCCATCAAGCTTAGGATGGCCAATCAATAGGCTGTGAGCCCCTTCGGAAGATTAGAACATGTCCCTGTGGACATCGATGGGGTTAGAACATTTGTGAACTTCAAGGTGATTGAGATAGTCGATGATAGTTGTCCTTATCCCGCGTTATTAGGAATTGATTGGGATTTCAACAATTCTATTGTTGTTGACTTGAAGAAAAGAAGAATGACATTTGAAGGTGACGAGCTTAGGGTCATCACACCTTTGGATCCTAATGAAGGTCGCAGATACATAGAGCCCATCAGAGAAGAAGACCGTGCATATGAGTTGGAGAATATATACAAACTGACAGTAAGACAATAGGATTACATTAATCCTACAACAGATGGGAATTTAAGCTGGTGAAGTGACAACGCATGTTCATCAGACTCAGAACAAGCACTGGAGAACTGGCAGAATAAAATGTATGAATTATCTACACAGAGATGTGCTAGACTGACTAGATAAGTTCGCTGGATCAACACAACAGTAAGTAATTTACCCACATTTGATGGTTTGAATCACTTAGAAACTTTCTTACTAGAATTTGAAGAAACTGTACCAGTACAACAGAGACTGTTGGCACTGGATGAGGTTTTGAAAGCTACTCCAGCAAGATGGTGGGGAGCACATAAAAGGAACATTGTGAGCTAGATACAATGTATCACTTTGATGACAACACAATTTTCAGAACAATTCGAGGGATGCGAAGTTAGGTACAAGTCAAAGATGTTCGAAAGACCATGTGCGAGTTTGTGAGGAGGCCTGGAGAAACATTCATCAAGAGAAGTGGGTGCATAGATTCATCAATACTCTAGACACAACGCCTATCAACTGGTACTTTCAAGCGGAACTGTGCCTCACCACTGCAGATTGGAAAGCTATGACTCAGAATTTTGTAGCTACATTTTTATTTGAAAGTCAGCACCCTTCGGTAGATCAAGATTTATAGGTTGTAAGATAGAAAGTATTTGAGGAAGCACCTAGCCTCCCTGAGGAGCAAGAAGAGGATGAATGGACTGCACCTCTACATAAATTGCAAGGATGTTACAATATCAATGTCGATGAAGACAATAATCTGAGGAATGTGAACATCACAGAAACATAAGGAAAGAGAGACATAGAAGGATCAAGAGTTGAACTACCTTTTATTGGACAACCAATCAAAATCAAGAAAGTTAATATTGGAACAGAGCAAGCACCTAATCTTGCTAATGTTGGAGATTATTGGGATGATGCCACTATTGATAAGATCACAGAGTTACTGCATGAATATCAAGACTTGTTTCCAACCAAGTTCACTGATATGAAAGGAATTAAAGGGCCCATGGGAGAAATGAAGATTCCCTTGAAACCAGATGCAAGTCCATTCAAGCAAAGACCCTACATATTGAACCCTAAATATAAGGAGAAATTGAATATTGAATTAGACAGAATGATGGAAGCAGGAATCATAGAATCCGTTGAAGAGTCAGAATGGATTAGCCCTATGGTGGTTCAGGATAAAAAACAAGAGAGATTAGAAATTGTGTAGATCTCAGGAAGTTGAATGATGCATGTTTACATGATCCATTCCCTACACTGTTTACTAACTAAGTGTTAGATAACGTGGGAGGGCATGAAGTCTACTCGTTCACCGATGGATTCTCAGGATACCATCAGATTGGAATTCCCAAGGAAGATTTCCATAAGAACACATTTGCAACAGAATGGGGATCCTACCAATACAAAGTGATGTCTTTTGAATTGAAGAATGCACCAACCATCTTCTCTAGGGTGGTGGTCGAAGCATTCAAGGAGTTTTCACATAAATTTATGGAAGCATATTTTGATGATTGGATTGTTTTTAGCTTATTGCAAAACCATATTGAATGCTTAAGACTAATGTTGGATAAGTGAAGGCAATGTTAGATTTCCCTGAACCTGAAAAAGTGAATCTTCTTTTCACCCTTTGGAGTGTTTCTAGGCCATATTGTGTGTAAGCAGGGATTACTGGTAGATCCGTCCAAGATTGCCATTATTGTCGATCTACCCCCTCCTACTTCAGTCAGATAGCTACGCACTACGCTGGGACATACTGGATACTACAAGAAGTTCATCAAGTTCTATGCACAGTTCACAACACCTATGGAGAATATTTTGAAGAAAGATTGTCAGTTTCAATGGATCGAAGAATGTCAACAGAGCTTCGACACACTGAAATAGAAAATGGTTACTGTGCCTATTCTGGTTTTTCCAGATTGGAGCAAGGAAATTCATGTGCATGTCGATGCATCCTCTATTGCATTAGGAGCAGTGTTAGCACAACTGGGAGCAGGAGACATTGACCACCCGTTATCCTTTGCTAGGAGGAAACTATCTACAGCTAAGATAAATTACACTACCACTGAGAGAGAAGGTTCAACCATGGTGTATGCACTGCAGAAGTTTCATCACTACTTGTTAGGAGGACACTTTAAGATGTTCACTGATCACTCTGCGCTGAAATACCTATTCAACAAGCTAGTGTTGGGGGGAAGGATATGCATATGGCTTCTGTTATATCAGGAATATGATTTTGAAATTGTGGTAAAGCCAGGAAGGATGAACAAGGGACCTAACCACTTGTTTAGGTTGGAACATGGAGAGGAACCTACTAGTTTGGAGGATACAATGCTAGATGCATAATTTTTAGCCATTAGAAATGTTGATGATCACTTCATCGAGATATTTCAATTCCTATCAATAGAAATAACACCTCGTGAATACATAGTCATTCAGAAGAAACAATTAGTGGTGCGCGCTGCAGATTTTTCGCTTATAGCTGGACAAATATATAATATGGGACATGATGAGATCCTGAGAAGATGTGTTATGGAGGCAGAATGACCACTGATTTTAGGAGAAGCTCACAAAGGCATCACAGGAGGACACTATGTAGGAAAATAAACAACACAGAAGGTTCTATGAGCTGGCCTCTGGTGGTCCACTTTACATAGAGGTGCTAAAGAATACTACAGAGCTTGCGATGTATGCCAAAGAGTTGGGAAGCCTTCCAGAAGAGATGACATGTCATTAGCACCCCAACTAACCTTACAATCATTTGCGAAATGGGCCATTGACTTCATGGGACCTATAAACCCACCAGGGAAGCACACAGGAGCCAGGTACATAATCATTGTGACAAAGTATTTGACCACATGGGCAGAAGAAAGAGCAATTAAGTATTTTAGTGCAACTATAGCTACACATTTCATATTTGATGATATCATAACAAGGTTTGAATGCCCAAATATCCTCATGAGTGATCAAGGTACACATTTTATTAATAACATTATTGAAGCCTTGACTTAAGAATTTGAAGTTCACCATCAGAAGAGCACCTCATACCACCCACAGGCAAATGGTATGGTTGAAGCCTTCAACAAGATCTTGGAGACAATGTTGATGAAGATTTGTAGTGTAAATAAAGATGACTAGGATTTAAGAGTACCAACAGTGTTATGGGCCTATAGAACCACTTGTAAGAAGCTGACAATGCAGATTCCATTTAAGTTGGTTTATGGCCTAGAAGCAGTTATACCTATGGAATATTTAGTTCCTAGCTTAAGAATTGCAGCCTTTACTGATATGGATGACGCTAGCACTATTCAAGAGATTCTTGTGCAGTTGGTCGAACTAGAAGAAGACAAGTTTATTGTAGGATTTCATCAGCAGGTTCAGAAGGAATGAGAAAAGGCCTACCATGATAGGCATATCAAAAAGAAAGCATTTAAGCAAGGAGATATGGTATTGATATATGATAGAAAGTTCATGAAGCATCCAGGGAAGTCCATAACACATTGGATAGGGCCATATGAGGTTACCTATGTTACAGAAGGAGGAGCTGCGTAGCTGAAGACTTTGAATGGGGAATGGAAGCAAGGATTGGTGAATGGGATTTGGTTGAAATTGTACTATGACAACCAGTTGCCTCGTAGCTCTTGGTAAAAACAGAAGGAGAAGGGTCTAGGTACCAGGTGTAGTTGATATTGGGTACCAAACATAAGAAATACAGTCTACACACAGGGTGGAGGACAAAGAAGAAAGCACAGGCTGCACTACATAGTCTCAAGTCAGGGTACAACGGAAGATTTAGATCAGAGTGCCTCAGAATGAGTCACAGGCGAGTGTTGGGGGCCTATTGGCCCTTGGTTATGGAAGAAAGAGAATATTACAGAGAAAAGGTGAAACATGAACTGCGCGGAAGGAGGTTGACTGAGATCAGGTTGAAGTGGTTAAATAAGCAGAAAAGATGGAGCGAAGTCTGAGAGAGAAAATCGTTGGATGTGGAGATCTAGGAAGAGAGATAAGCAAGGAATATGGATGATGGACAACTCAGCAAGTGGAAAAATCCACCGGTGGATTCTTTGGAGCACCTTGCATGAATGAAGGAAAGACAGGATGGCGAAGCCTTGAAAATGTGGGTCAAGTTGACCTAGGGTTCTAGACACCTAGGGTTTTTGTATCTAGGGATTTGACACCTAGGTTTCAGCCTAAGGCTATCGGTGAGCTACTATAATGTATAAATAAAGGTCAAGAGGACCTGGGATGGGTTCGTTTGGAGTTAGTGGAAGTTCATTGTTTTTAATGTAGAGAGAGAAGTATTGTAATGTGAGAGCATTCAATATTGTAAGATCTTCAGCTGGGTGTAAAGATCATCCCTATAGCTAGGTGCACAGGGAAGGGAGATAGAGAGAAGAGAAGGGAGAAGGAGAGAAGATCTGCAAGCTAAGAGCACAGATATAATTGTAAGCTTTCACCTAATATATTATAAAGCACAGTTATGTGGACGTAGCCCTAGGGATAGGGTGAACCACATATACCTTGTGTTGTGAGTGATTGTTATTTTGTTTCTCATCTCTATTACTCTGATGATGCATTAGTATGTTAGATATAATATATAACTGTGCAAAGTAGGTTTATGCTTGGAAAGAATAATTTGATCTCCGTGTGTGGTTTCCTTGATTCCACTTGCATTTCCTCTGGTTGTAGACACATGTGTCCTGCAACCCCCTATTGCTACTTCGGGTAAGATTTCATCTGCTTCGCAGGTGTTTTCGAAAGGGCTAGTAGTTATGTCTTGTTGTTGCACTATTAGAGTTGAACCCTGGGTCTTCCCCTATGCCAAAAATATTCTTGTCTGCTTTAAAATATGTTTCTTGAGTGGTGGATTTATCTTTACTAATCCTCATTTCATAAGTAGTTAGAGTTCCTAGGAGTTGATCAATAGAAAAAATCTTAATATCATTTAGTTCTTCTATTGCAGAAACTTTTGGATTAAATCTATCAGGCAAAGATCTTAAAATCTTCTAAACTAAAAATGTGTCTTCAATCTTCTCACAAAAACCCTTCATGGCATTCACAAGCTCCTCAACTCTTAATAAATATTTACTAACTGTTTCATCCTCATTCATCTTTAGTTGTTCAAATTTCAATCTATATGT
>JZKD02S0409468.1:0-10876 GCA_000966675.3 Picea glauca | reverse complement strand
GGTTAGGGCCTTGGATTAGGATTGGAGAGATAACTCTCCAAGGATATTTGTAGTGTCCCCAAGACCAAGCCCTTGTAAATATGATATATGAAATGAATTGTAAATATGTGTTATAGGTTGGTGAGCCAAGTTTTTATAAGCCGGTGGGCTTATGTGATTGTTAGGCCAGAGAGCCTAAGGGTTGGAGGCCAAGGACCTGATTTTGTACATGTATGTATGCAACACTTTAATAAAATATAAACACCACCATGTACAGACCGACCACGATGAATGAGTGATGGGAGACTGAGCTTCCACAGAGTGGGCAAGGAATTAGGGGCTGGGAGGTGGGAAAAAGGGACTAAGTGTTGACCCTAGGGGCTTAAGCCTTGGGAATAATATTTTATTATTATTCCAAAGAACATGTGCATTTTATGTTTTATTTTATCCTAAGTTCCTGGCAAGGGAAAACGTGCAAAGGGGATGCATGTTGATGGAACGCATGCAGTTCCAAGGGTGACAAGTGTCAACCCTGGTGCATGCAAATAAAACAGTCGAGATGAGTCGTGAGAGGGGTCCCTCCTCCATTCCAACTGACTGTTTGAGCATGTACGGAGCTCTGAACAGTACGACCGACCCAACCTCTACAAGAATACCTCATGTGTTTCTGAGAGCCGAGAATCCTGTGTTCGTTTCTGAAAAGCCAGGTTCAAACGCTCCGTTCTGAGTCATGGAGTCTATGTCGATCCCTGCGGGAATTGTTTGTCACGCAATCCCGAAAACCATCACCGTGAGACCTTGCCATCATTACTGAGCCTATTTGGGAAGCCCGTGTCTGTATTCTCGGTTGGTTGTGATGGCCATGGAGAGATAGACTACATGTGGCTTGCTAGCCAGTGCAAGTTGTGATTGAGCCTGTGTATGACCTCTCCCTAGGTGAGGGAGGTGACTGTTGTTGGAAGAGGCAGGTTGCCAGGCTTGTGAGAAACTCTTTCCAGGTGAGAGAGTTTGTTGGGAAGTGGTTTCTTCCAGAGAGTGTCCAACACCAGATTCGGGCTCTGAGACTTCCTGATTCAACCTGTTGTCGAGACCTGGAGAGGGAGGTGTAGCACCGATGGATTGTGCTTGTGAAAGTGTATACTCTCGGGCGGAACAGGCATGTAGGGAATGAGATTCTGGAAGTAGTGGGCGTAAGATGGCATCCTGGGAAGAATCCTTCCAGTCTTTCTGTGATGTTTTCCCTGTAACCTCAACCTAGCCTAGGATTTCTTGCCTTGGGGTGGAGATTAGTCCCAGCTCGGGGGTGGCCCACTGCTAAGCTGACGAGCAGTGTGGTCTAAGTTTGGGAGGTTCGTGGAAGGAATGGACGTGGTTGGTGGAATCGCCAAGGTTTTCAAAGATAAGTATCAGATGATGTTTTATTCATAATTCTGCATCTCTATGTAATTACAACTATCATGTATTCTAATGTGCATATCAATTTAATGTTAATGCTATTGATTGTATATTATAGCAGTAAATAGTATGTTTACTCTGAGGTTAAATGTATTTCTTTGCTTAAACGCATGTTGTTTTTATAAGACCTGTATGAGCTATGTAAAAGGTGTGTTACAGATTGGTATCTGACAGCGATAAAATCCTTGGTAACACAAAAAGTGGCGTTACAATTTGGTATCAGAGCCAAGGTTTCGACACTGAGCCTAGATGGGCCATTTGAGTGGTCTTTGGAACGAGGGTGAGAGGAGAAATTGTGTCTGGAGGACCAATTTTGGACCCTGGTATGGTCTAGAGTGTCAAGGAGTTACTTGACCGTTCCTATAAGCTCAGGAGGTATAGTGGTGTTGTGAAACCACAGCTGGTGTGGTATATGGCCATAGGGAGAGAGGACTCCACACCAACAGTGTTGGAGCCTTAGGATCTGTTCGGGAGGGAAGTAGTGAACCCTCATGACCGTCGGATCGGGAAAACATGTGCAGGGTTTAAAAACCCTTTGGAGTTGCACAAGAGTGTGGGAATCGCAATACGCGAACTCCCGAAAACTCGAAAACCCGAGAAGATCTACATTGTAGATCTGGGAAGAAGGCTCCACCGTTAGATATGGCGGAGTCGCGTTCGAGTTAGTCGCAAAAACCTTTTAGATTTCACAAAGTCGGGAGATGGGAAGCGAGGAAGGTGAACACCTCTGAAACCCAAAACCTGATATCACGAAACGATCTACACCGTAGATCATAGGAAGGGAGTTGATCGTCCGATTCAGCGGAGGAGTAAACCGTAATTCGGGATTTTGGCAAACGAAAGTTTGAGATATGGGATACATGGACTCCCGATGCCCGAAACCCTGAAACTTTGAAGAGATCTGCGTCGTAGATCTAAGAGGGGACCTACCTGTTGGATTTTTGCTTGGAATGGATGTGGGTGCATGGATGTGTACCACGTGCCAGAGAATTGAAAAGATAGGCGAGAGCGGTCGGACCCGAAGACATCACCGATGGAGACGTGGATCCTCTGGAACGTGCCACGCGCCACTGCGATTAAGGGCGACAACTGTGCTATGGGCCCAAAGAATAAAGTAAATCGGAATTTCAGATTTCGGGGATTGTAGTGACAAGGAGTTGGAAATCACTGCATAGTGAACTCCCGGGTATCGAAAACCCGAAGTCCTGAAACCCGAAGTCCCGAAGCCATCAGAGACTGAAGAACCATAACAGGTTTTAAGGGTGACAGCTGTGTTGTGGGCCTAGAGAGAAAGGAAATCAAAATTTCGGATTTCGGGGATTGTAGTGACAAGGAGTTGGAAGTCACTACATAGTGAACTTTTGGGTACCGAAAACCCAAAGTCTCGAAACCCAAAACCCCGAAATCCCGAAGTCCCAAAATTTTCGAAGGACATAAGAACTATCGAGGATTTTACTGTTGGATCCTCGTGGACAAAAACCCCGAAAAAAAAAATGAAGTCCCAAAAATTTTGCAGAGCCGACAGAGCTCAGGAAACCTTGTGAAGTCAAATGTTTCTCACTCCCGTTGGTTTATGATTATTGTGATTTTATTAAAGGTTTAAGGGCCTGACAAACTTCGGATTGATTTCACATTGCGTGTGCAGAGTTCAACGAGTTTCAGGACACCAGTTAATCGACGTCGAGTATAGAAATGGAAGAGGTGCGGATTGCCTCCATTTCAGAGGACGAAAGAGAAGGAAGAGATGTCAACCTGGGAGTCAAAGGATCGAACTCCAATGTGCATGGAAGAGAATTAGACAAGGAAGGGTACATAATGAAAATCATTGAAGGATTGCAAAGAGATGCCCAGGCATGCTGAGCTGATAGCCAAAATCTCATGAAAGTTAGGGATCGGCAGGGTCAATTCAACTTAAAAAAGTTGAAGAGCCTAGAAAGAATAGAAAAAAAAAAATTGGAAAAAGAGAGTGACACAAGAAGATCAAGAAGTGTCAGGACCCCTGAGAGGAGAAGAAGATCGAGGAGTGGTAGAAGACATTACCGTCTCTCCCCAAAGCATTCTGGCAGGGAAACACACAGTAGTTCAAGCCCGTCCCCTACCAAAAAATACCTAAAATCTAGAAAGGATGAATTGAAAGGGGAGATGAACAAGATAAAGCTTCCAACATTTGATGGAGAACATAAGAAGGAGGAAGATGTCGAGACATGGTTGCTTGGCATGAAGAAATATTTCCAATTGCATAATTATTCCACCCATGCAGAAGGAAGAATTGCAATGTATCAACTGAAAGGAAAAGCATCCATGTGGTGGGATCAGTTTGTGCAAGTGCAACGCATCAGAGAGAAAGATGTCACTTGGAAGGATTTTAAGAGGTATTTCGAGAACAAATACCTGACTAAAAGATACTATGACAGAAAGATGAAGGAGTTCTTCGAACTCAAGCTAGGAAGCATGACCATTGATGAGTACGAACGAAGTTTTCTAGAACTACTGAAGTATGTTCCATTCATCAAAGACGAGGCTGTTAAGATTCAGAGATATTTGAGTGGACTGCCACCTTCCATGGATGACAAGATTCAATATGATGATCCTAAGACTATGGAAGAAACCATAAGAAGGGATAAATGCTTATTTGAACAGCAAAGAGAAAATCCTACCATTCAGAAGGCTTGGAATGATCAGAGGAAGTTTAAGAAGGAACAGAGGCAGAAGGGAAACAAGCCTTCATTTTTCAGAAACAGTCTTCAGGGATAGCCATCGTTTAGAGAGTCAAGAATGACTGAAGAGGGAGCACAAAGACAGAGATAGATGCCCATTCAGTGTTGGGGCTATAAAGGAAACCACAAGTACATAGATTGTCCCCATAAAAATGGTAAAGCGAGAACTGTTCATACTTTTCAGCAAGCTGAAACAGTGGAGGATATGGATAGTAGAATGTCGAGGATCTACGCAGCCCTGGACAACAAGCAAGCAGAATTTCAATCGCACATGATTGAAGTGGAAGGTATGATTAACAACCAACCACTTATTATTTTAATTGATTCAGGGGCTAGCCATAGTTATGTAGATCTTAGGGTGGTGGAAAGTTTGCTTTTATCAAGAAGCAAACATGAAAACTCTTGGCTAGTGCAGTTGGCCACAGGAACCAAAAGGAAGGTCACTGAATTGGTTAAGTCATGTTCAGTGGACATGGGTAGATTGAGCACTAAGGCTAAATTAAATATTATTCCTTTAGGGTCTTATGACTGCTTAATTGGGATGGACTGGTTGGACTAGCACCATGCCCTTCTGGATTGTCGTAACAAAAAGTTCACATGCCTGGATGAAGAAGGGAATCAGAAAACAGTTCAAGAAAATTCCCAGAGCTGTGGCTATTAGAGAAATATCAGCCATGCAACTGAAGAAGTGCTACAGGAAAGGATGTCAATTATTTGCAACTTGTGTAGAAGAAGCATCCATAGATGTAGTCTCAAAGATTGGAGACCATGAAGTACTCACAGAGTTCAAGGATGTATTTCAGGAAGTACCTGGACTACCTCCGAAGAGAGACATCGATTTTTCTATAAATTTGATGCCAGGAGCAGCTCCAGTTTCGAAGGCTCCTTATAGAGTGAGTACGCCATAGCTGAAAGAGTTGCAATTGCATCTTGAAGAGCTTTTGAAGAAGGGGTACATTCACCCAAGCGTGTCACCTTGGGGAGCCCCAGTCCTATTCGTGAAGAAGAAAGATGGGACGTTAAGCTGTGCCTTGTTTCCTGCAGTTGAATAAGGTAACTTTCAAGAACAAGTATCCTCTGTCGAGGATCAATGATCTTTTCGATCAGTTGAAGGGTGCGAAAATATTTTCAAAGATAGATCTTTGATCAGGATATCACCAGGTGAGAATAAAGGATGAGGACATCAGCAAGACCGCCTTTAGCACAAGGTACGATCATTATGAGTTCACGGTGGTGCCGTTTGGATTGTCAAACACACCTATTGTTTTCATGTGCTTAATGAATGGTGTATTCAGGGACTATTTGGACAAGTTTGTCATAGTCTTCCTGGATGACATCTTGGTGTATTCCAAGTCAGAGGAAGAGCATGAGAAACACTTGAGAATGGTGTTGCAAGTGTTGAGAGAACACCAGTTGTACGCCAAGCTGAGAAAGTGCTCATTTTATCAAAGGCAAATCCATTACTTGGGACATATTATTTCAGAAGAGGGGATCATTGTGGATCCTGAGAAGGTTGAGGCCATCCGAGAATGGTCAGTGCCAAGGAATGTGGTAGAAGTTAGATCTTTTATGGGTCTGGCAGGCTACTATAGAAGGTTTATAGTTGGATTCTCAAAGATAGTTCACCCTATCACTTCCCTGCAAAGGAAGGAGAAGAATTTTCAATGGATGGAAGAGTGTGAGAGCAATTTCCAGTTATTGAAGCAGTTGTTAACCAACGCTCCAATCCTAAGGATTGCAGATCCAAATATGGAGTTTGTGGTGTGCACAAATGTGTGTAAGGAGGGGTTGGGAGGAGTTCTCATCCAAGAGGGATTTGTAATATATTATGAGTCTCGAAAGTTGAAAGAGCATGAAAGGAATTATGCCACTCACGATTTAGAGCTGGCAGAAATCGTCCACGCATTGAGGAAATGGAGACATTACCTCATGGAAAGGAGATTCGAATTGAGAACAGACCACAATGGTATGAAGTATTTATTTGATCAGCTGACTTTAAATGTCAGGCAAACCAGATGGTTGGAGTTTCTGTGTGAATATGACTTTGATATCAAGCATATCAAAGGGAAAGAAAAGAAGGTGGCTGATGCACTCAGCAAAAAAGTGCACGAATTACATGCTACAACCATTAGCATGTACAGGACTGAGATTAAGGACAGAATTTTGGAAGATGCAAATGTTGATTTGCAGTGAAGAGGTCTGGTAGAAAAGATACAGCAGCGTGAGAGACCACAGACCCAGGGAAGTTACACCTTGGGAACTGATGGCTTACTTTTGTATAAAAACAGAGTGTATGTACCCAATGTCTAAGAATTGAAGCTGGAAATTCTAAAAGAAATGCATAACGTGGCTTATGCTGGACATCCTGGATATCAGAAGACTATGGTAGCAGACAAAAGCCATTACTTTTGGCCGGGTCTGAAGAAAGAAATCACTAAATATATCGCCAGATGTATGGAGTGCTAGAAAGTTAAGGCTGAACATAGGCACCCAACAGGGTTGCTGCAACCTTTACCCATTCCTGAGTGGAAATGGGAAGTGGTGACAATGGATTTTATCATAGGATTTCCCAGAACAAGCAAGTAGCATGATTCAATCATGGTGGTGGTGGACAAGTTTACAAAAGTTGCCCATTTTATTCCACTGAAAACCACTTAGAAGGCAGCAAATGTTGTTGATATCTTCTTAAAAGAAGTGGCACGCTTGCACGGAATTCCTAAGACAATTGTGTATGATAGGGACCCGAAATTCACCTCGAATTTCTGGAAAGGACTGTTCAAGGGATTCGGAACGAATCTGAACTTTAGTACAATGTATCATCCTGAGTCTGATGGTCAAACAAAAAGAGTGAACAGAGTAATAGAAGACATACTGAGAATGTATGTGATGGATAAACCATCAAGGTGGGAAGAGTACCTACATTTGGTAGAATTCGCCTACAAAAATGGGTATCATGCATCGTTCAAGATGAGCCCATTTGAAGCACATTGTGGAAGAAAGTGCAACACTCCAATGAGCTGGGATAATCCATCTAACAGAGCAGTAGTTAGGCCAGAGTTGCTCAAAGAGATGGAAGACCAAATGATAAGAATTAAACAAAATCTAAAAGCTACCCAGGACATGCAGAAAAGTTACGCTGATAATAACAGAACCCACAGAGAATTCAAAGTGGGTGACCATGTTTTCCTGAAAGTGAAAACTAACAGGAGTTCCCTGAAGTTGGGAAGTTGTGCCAAGTTAGCAGCGATATTTTGTAGGTCGTTTGAAATCCTGGAAAGGATTGGGCCAATTGCATACATGCTTGCATTACCTGCATCTATGACTGTACATAATGTGTTTCATGTTTCACTACTTAAGAAATATATACCTGATGCTAATCATGTTATCGATTGGAATGTGATTCAGGTGGAACCAGAAGGTTTCCTGCAAGTGCATCATGTGCGCATATTGGACAAGAAAAGCAAACAACTCCAGAATCGAGCTATAGAGCTTGTAAAGGTCTAGTGAACTTGGTATAGTCCTGAGGATGCGACATGGGAGCATGGAGATGCTATGCGGGCAGAGTACCCGCATCTTTTTGAAAATTTTGAAAAGCTTGCAAAGATAGTGTAAGGTTGCACTGAGGACAGTGCAGAAATAAGGGGAGGGGATTGTAGTGTCCCCAAGACCGATCCCTTGTAAATCTGATATATGAAATAAATTGTAAATATGTGTTATAGGCTGGTGAGCCAAGTTTGTATAAGCCAGTGGGCTTATGTGATTGTTAGGCCAGAGATCCTAAGGGTTGGAGGCCAAGGGCTTGATTTTGTACCTGTATGTATGCAGCACATTAATAAAATATAAAAACTTCCACGTCCAGACCGACCACAATGAATGAGTGATGGGGGACTGAGCTTCCATAGAGTGGGCAAGGAATTAGGGGTTGGGAGGTGGTAAAAAGGGGCTAAGTGTTGATCCTAAGGGATTAAGCCTTGGGAATAATATTTTATTATTAGTCCAAAGAACATGTGCACTTTATGTTTTATTTTATCCTAAGTTCCTGGCAAGGGAAAATGTGCAAAGGGGATGCATGCTGATGGAAAGCATGCAGTTCCAAGGGTGACAAGTGTCAACCCTGGTGCATGCAAATAAAACAGTCGAGATGAGTTGTGAGAGGGGTCCCTCCTCCATTCCAACCGACTATCTGAGCGTGTATGAAGCTCAGAACAGTACGACTGACCTAACCTCTGCAAGAATACCTCGTGTGTTTCTGAGAGCTAAGAAGCCTGTGTTCGTTTCTAAAAATCTGGGTTCAACCGCTCCATTCTGAGCCATGGAGTCTTTGTCGATCCCTGCGGGAATTGCTTGTCACGTAATCCTGAAAACCATCACCGTGAGACCTTGTCGTCATTGTTGAGCCTGTTTGGGAAGCCCGTGTATGTATTATTGGTTGGTTGTGATGGCCACACAGAGCTAGACTGCACGTGGCTTGCTGGCCAGTGCAAGTTATGGTTGAGCCTGTGTATGACCTCTCTCCAGGTGAGGGAGGTGACTATTGTTGGAAGAGGCAGAGTTTCAGGCCTGTGAGAAACTCTTTCCAGGTGAGAGAGTTTGTTGTGAAGTGGTTTCTTCCAGAGAGTGTCCAGCACCAACTTCGGGCTCTGAGACTTCTTGATCCATCTTGTTGCCGAGACCCTAAGAGGGAGGTGTAGCACCGATGGACTATGCTTGTGAAGGTGTATACTCTCGGGCGGAACAGGCATGTGGGGAATGAGAGTCTGGAAGTAGTGGGCGTAAGATGGCATCCTGGGAAGAATCCTTCGAGTCTTTCTGTGCTATTTTCCCTGTAACCTTAGCCTAGCCTAGGATTCCTTGCCTTGGGGTGGAGCTTAGTCCTAGCTCTGGGGTGACCCACTGCTGAGCTGACGAGCAGTTTGGTCTAAGGCTGGGAGGTTCGTGGAAGGCCTGCACGTGGTTGGTGGAATCTCCAAGGTTTTCAAAGATAAGTATCAGATGATGTTTTATTCATAATTCTGCATCTCTGTGTAATTATAACTATCATGTATTCTGATGTGCCTATCAATTTAATGTTAATGTTATTGATTGTAAATTATAGCAGTAAATAGTACGTTAACTCTGAGCTTAAATGTATGTCTTTGCTTAAACGCATGTTGTTTTTATAAGACCTGTATGAGCTATGTAAAAGGTGTGTTACAGATTGGTATCTAGCAGCAATAAAAGCCTTGGTAACATAAAAAGTGGCGTTACAATATTGAACAAACATAGGAGTCTGAACTAGGGATAATCTCAAATCCAACTGTCATATAAGTATAGTTGGGAGCCTCCTCTAACACAAGAGTTAAACACAAGGTCACGTGAAGGAGATCTGAGGAGATCGTCCCTCCGAATATTGAATGAACGTAGTGGAGAGATGATATATTGGGGGTTTTGCTAGTGCCTTTACCTCCGTGAGAGGCGCTGCTTTCAAATCTTCATGATTTGTTATCCTGCCCATAGGTTTGATCTCGACTGTCGATTGTACCCCCCAGACCTTGATTGCGAGTTGGTAACCTTAGTGGATTTTCCTAGGGATCTCAGAGGCGACTGCGGGGGCTTGTCGTGGTACTTGGGGAAGATTTTGTTTCACACTTTTCAATATTGTTGGAGGGTGCCCCGTGAAGCATGGGTACTTGCACTGGATAAGGTTGGTTAGTGGAGGTCGAGATAATTGCTTCTTGGTCCTTTGTTCATTGGTCCACAGGACTTCATCAACCCATGCCTTCATCTGAAAGGTCATTGTCCACTTTTTCATTGCTTTGGACTCAGGATCTCTTCCACCTGGGCCGAATATTTGGAAAATTTATTTGTTTACGATGTTTTTCATAGGAATTTATATTGGATTTTTGCTTTGTGTAGTTGGCCTTAGCTTGTTTCAATGTCACCGCTTTTGCATCATTGATTCAGGGTGGTTGACCAACTGCTCTGTTAGTTGGGAAAGTCCCATGGTCTTTCTGTTGAAAGCATGGAGCTGCCTCCTAGAAGGTGAGGCTTTTTATACCACTGGTTTTCCAGAGTCAGTGCATGAGACTTTTACAGAGATGAACAATCCCACAAGGGACAAACCTGTGGATAAGAACGATATGGAAAAAGTTCTTGAGGATACCAACCAAGGGACCACTTTCCAAGGGGATTAGTGCACTTTTCCTTTTTTTGGAAATGTTGGTGCCCCCTTGATGGTCACTTTCAACATTCCTGGGTTGAATGTAGGACTATTGGTTTGGTTGCGGTCCACTCCAAATGTCTCGAATGCTCTTGATTCTTGTCAGATAAGCACCTTATGTTAGGGGCATTGTATGGATTTTGATCCTTCACCTTCTGCATCCGCAAATTTTACTTCTCCTCTTCCTCACTTTTCTAGTGAAATTCCTACTACTAGTAACCAAAAGTCTAAAAGGAATAGGAAGAGGAAGATTAAGAAAAAAAAGTCACCAACCTCTGTTAGTTATGTTGGAGACTTGTCACTAGCTTTTGCAAGTCATGTTGGGGGAAAGCGACCAACCTCTACCAGCCATGTTGGAAGTGCAAAAACAACCTATTTTATTCATGTTGGAGATTCATCAACAACCTCTGTGAGTCATGTTAAAGACAAGCAACCAGCCACTGCAAGTCATGATGGAGGCACGACTCTAGTCATTGCTAGTCATATTGGAAAAACATCACTGACCTCTACAAGTCATGTTGGAGAT
>JZKD02S0409435.1:0-11185 GCA_000966675.3 Picea glauca | reverse complement strand
AATTTTTTGTAGCCCCACCTGGCGAGGGATTGGGGGTAGAACCCCTGAAGTGAAATATTGGGAAACATTTCCTTGTAAAATATTGTAATTTCGTAGTCAGTATGGACCGTTCATTATAAGGTCACAGATCTGATGGTAGAAGTTATTTTATGGTTTTTTCCCTAGAAGGAAACTCTCTTTTATGAGGGAATTGTATTGTGGATGTGTATTATCATGAATATTATATTCTAAGAGAGGTGACTGTGAGAAAAAGAAGAGGAAGTTACAATAGGTGTGTTGTAGGTTGTATCCATTCATTTTGTTGGGTAATAATAAGGAAGGACCTGAAAATTTCTCTAGTGGATGTAGCCCACACTGGGTGAACCACGTATATCCGTGTCTCTATTGTATTGTGTATCTTCTATGTTTTGAAGGGCACGCAGTGTGTCTTGAGGGGCACATTGCGTAATTTAAAATTTGAATAAAAGGAGAGTGGCACCCTTGGAGCACAGAGTGCATCTTGAAGGGAACAATGCGGTGTTTAAAAAAAATGAGTCAATGAATCTAGGTGGCCTAGAAAACTTGAGCGAATGTTAAACCTTATAAAATATTGAGCGCCTGCCAAATTAATTAATTGATTAATTAATTAAAGAATGAATGAATTTATTAAGCATAATCCCTAAGGCTCTAGGCATTTGCAAATAAAGATTTAACTAAGCCTAAGTATAAGTGAGTGAGAAGACTAAAAACTAAAATTTTAAATTAAATGATGAGGGGATGAAATAAATCAAATTAAGAATCAATGAAAATAAAAATAAATCCTAAGGAGTGATTAATACACTTGTGCAAGTAAATACCAAATTAGAATTTAAAATGAGAAAGGAATAAAGCATAAAGATGTGTAAGCATAGAAAGGTATCTAGAGTCTAATCTAACTAGAGAACTCTCCTAATTTAAACACAACTCAGTTTTAGGAGGGCGTCGGTCATTAAAGGGGAAATAAAGGGAATAAAAGGGACAACTAGGAGTGATTATAGGAGCGCTTTTAGGACGAGCGAGGGAAATTGGCATTTAATTTAATTAAATTGTGGATTTATTGGTGCAACTAAGGGAACAAGTGAAAAGTGTATGGGGGGGAATAATTCCTAATTAAAATTAAAAAAATGAATTAATTGTGATAATGGCAAGTTGTCACTAAGGAAATTCTATAAAACAAATGACTGAGAGGAGGAAGGGATCACACAAGTTATGAGTAAGGTTATTCTGCATAAATTTTGGCTCGTTTTACTTGTGAGAGTTGGGATACCCAACTTGAGAGAGAGAGTGGTAGCTTTACCTTGTGAGGCGAGCTGGGAGCTAGAGTATTATGGTTGTATTGTGCGTGGCCCCTTAGTGGCTCGGGGGGCTAAGGGGGAAGAAGAGTACCCCTAGCATTGGTTGGGAGGTACCGGTGAAGTCTTAACAGTTAGCAAGCGGGGAGCTGGACAAAGCACAACCGCGGGAGAACATCTTCGACTTATCATCGTCGACTATTATATTTTATTGAGTATTGTATTGTATTGTATTCAGATTTAAGATGTAAAAGATTTAAACTTCACTGAATGAACATTGGTTCTAGCATTTTTTTTTTCTGTGAGATGTCATTAGAATATGGATGGGTCGTGCAGTTTTTCAGATGTATGTAGAATAAAATGGTTCTGCAATTGTTTAATGGATTTTAAATATCTGTGCGTTGATATCTGAGTTTTCTCCCTTAGTGATTTCATACATTTATTCTCAACATTTTTGAAGAGACCCAAGATCTGATCCTACCTTCGTTGCTAGCAATTTTTAAATTAACGCTAAATTTTTTTATGTCTTTATCTTTGTGTTTTTGCGAAGAGTCCTGAGTTCTTTTCTTCCCTCATTTCCTAGTGATTTTACACATCTAACCTCTGCGTTTTGGCCCATTTTTAAACCTACGTGTTTTTCAATCACCCATAAATATTTAACTCTTGCGCTTGGTGTATGCTAGCATATCCGCGTTTGCATATGATAATGTTTCCGTGAATTTTTGATGGATTAAAACCCATGTGATTCCTTTCTCAATCTCTGCGATTTACCATTATTGCTCAATGATTTTCACCTTTATTACACTACGATTTAATCCTTATGCTCAACATTATTTTACTTATGATTCACTGCATTATTATATGAGAGACCAAGCTCAGATTTGTAACCACTTTTTCCTTACCTTTGTGTTGGGACATTCACACAAAAAATATCCCTTACCTCTGGATTGGAACATTCACATGTCACTTTTTCCTTTCCTTTGCGATTGGTATTCCTCAGTGAAATTCACATGTATTTATCAACAAATTTCTCTTGCATTCCTCAGCGAAATTTGCATGCTTCCCTTAGCGAGTTTTTCTTGCATTCCTTAGTGAATTTTTTCTTGTCTTCCTCAACAAAATTGCATATATTTCTCTATGAATTTGCATGCTGCACTCTGCATTTTTACTTGGTTTTACTTAGTGATTCGTCAGGCGTATACCTCTGAGATTTACCTCTGCATATGGCCATCAATTTATCCAAAACTTCGAGCTCACTCCTGACGATTTTGTTTCCCGAAATAACTCTCTGTATGGCATTGAAATTCTCCCAAATTTATAACTCACTCTTGGCGATGTTAATCCCCGAATTATTTCTATGCATGACATTGAATTTTCACCCAGATTTAGAGCTTCCTACTGGTGGTGTTTACCTTGTGTCTCAACTAAATTATCCTTGCGTTTTTTTTTTTTTACTTCAGATTCTCTGCTAGTTTCCTTAAAGAGTGACTGTGTTTTTCCCCTTCACTTCTACGTTTTTATTGTTGCATTTTCCCCTTCACTTCAGCGTTTTTCTTGCTACATTTTCCCCTTCACTTCTGTGTTTTCCCCTTCACATCTTGCAATAATAAGATGTATACTTTTCCCGTTGCCAAATATCAGTCAATATAGTCAATATAAAAATGTGTACACACTCTAAATCATTTGTTTTGTGCCCCATATCTACTAAACATCTTAAAAACTTATATGCAGACTGACAAATTTAACATAAAATAGGTCTCACTGATAAATTTAACATATAATAGGTCTCACTGATAAATTTGCAACAGACATACTAAGGACAAAGGATATGATCACACTTGAATATAAATAGTACAGATGCACACCATGGGATCACTCCAAGTTAAAAGTGTAATAATTTTCAATCTAATAAATTTAGAGGATCTATTAGAAAATCTAGAGGATTTCTTTTTGTGGTTTATTTCAATAAAAAATAAATAAACAATATATTTAATAAATGTTCATATAATGAACACAACCCATAGAGATGACATTGGCTAATGATGATTTTGATTTTGGTTATTTTATTTCCCTTGAATCTACTATTATTTTAAGGTTTCCTTTTAGAGGTTGTTCTTGAAAAGGTAYAGTGGGGAATMATATTATGTCAAAATAATTAGACATAAAGTCAAGGTCATAAGAGATTGTTCTCATTGAAATCAATGAAGTGTGTCCACACTAGTCACATCTAAGGAATATTTATTTTGAATGATTTACTTTTGAACCTGGTTATAGTTCTAAACTTTAGTACATTGAATTCAATATTGATTAGATTAGCAACCAAATTTACTTGCACACCTTGAATTAAGTTGACGTGCGATTTCTTTGTAGTTATTCCTTTGCGACCCAAAATTAATGTATTAAACTCCCTTACACCTTAAATTTAATTCATAATTCTTTTGTGTTGTGCTTAAAGGGATGTATGAATGGTCATGTGTGTAGTTTACTTCTTGCGCCACTAAAAATGTAAATGTATAAATGATTGAGCGTTTGTTTTCCCTTGTGCCTTGGACGATGCTATGACTAAGTAATTATTGCTTTACACCATGGACTATTGATGATGCCTAAAATATTAATCCTTGGAATAATTGCACGCATTGTAATGAAGTTGATTTATGTTAATTCAATATGTAGATCACGCGTGCACCTTGAAAATAATGTTGAGTTATGGTTGACTTGAGTAATTGATTAATCACACGCCTTGGAGTAAAGTAGATGTTTGATTTTGCACCTTGAAAATAAATAAATTTGATTACTTTGCACCTTAACTTATGTCGTTGTATGATTGATTTAGTAATTAAATCCTCTTGCACCTTGGAATTTATGTGACGTGTGATTGGTTATTAGAATGCTATTGTGCCATTGATTATCGTTAATGTTGTTGAATTAGCATAGATAGTTTTGGACTTGATAGTGTTAGTGGGATGTAGACACCTCTTTGTTCCTCAGAACAGTCGCTATCCCTGAGACCTTAAATTGTCAAAATCAATCAGATGAATCCAGGGATTGAGCGTTGCTTATGTGTCTTGGAGGTCCTAACCTTGCAGGGTAGGTTGGGCGGGTAGTATCTTTATGTCATGTTTATGATTATCTTTATGTCATATTTATGATTATCGTTATTTTATCTTGACGTTACCTTTATGTGATGAGTTGAGTGATTAAAAGTATTGATGATTCTAGTTGATCGTGATGAGTTGATCTTGCGTCGCCATTTATGATGCTTGTTGTTTATGTGTCATTACTAATTATGTTGATGCATTGGTTGCAACATTATTTGATTACGACAATGATTTCCTTGTAATTCGTTTAATTATTATGTCGTTTGATTATGCGTTGTTGAATTATGTGCTGATGCTATTTTCCTAGTGCAAAAAAAACAAAACATTTTCTACCTATTGTGCTTCACTTTTCCTAGTCGTAACGGAGGGCCGTTACATATTGGGTATTTATGAGGATACAACCATACAAACATATGTCCCTCAAGAAAAAAACCAAGGAAAATAAATTAGTACCTATGTATTATGGTCCCTATAAGGTATTGCACAGGATTGGACCTATGTATTACAAATTGGAGTTACCTCCATATTCATATGTACATCTAGTATTCCATGTTTCTTTCTTAAAGAAGGAAATTAGTGACAAGATTCTAGTTTAAAATATTTTTCCATAGATCAATGAAGAAGGAAAAATCATACTAGAACCAGAAACAATCCTTGAAACAAGGGTTAAACATTAGTGAAATTGAACAATTATTGAATACCTCATCAAGTGGAATAACTTACCAATAGAATAAGAAACATGGGAAGATGAATTCTTCATGTAGAAACATATACAACTAATTAAGTGTTGATGACAACACTTGTTTGAAGGAGAGGGTCATGTTAATCCCCTAGAAAAAGCCCCATGTAAATAGCTAGATATTGAGTTATCGTATTTCTATTGTTATATTAGTATTGTTGTCTAGACCTTTTAATTGTAATTGTACCCTTGGTCTCCTATATACACCGAGGAGACATAGTTTTAGGATTATCACATCTTGTACATTTGTTCTATTGTAAAATAATGTTGCCTCCTCGAAGATGCTTCACATTCATTATTATCTCTTTATCAAGGTGTGGATTTAATTCTCTCTCTCTCTCTCTCTCTCTCTCTCTCTCTCTCTCTACTATTTTGGTCATTTGGAGCATAACATACAAAATTCAAGATATTAGATTTTGTAAGGGTATGTTTAGAGCATCCCATATGATACTCATATTGTTCCAAAAAACATAAAATTGTTATTTTTGTCTCTAGGCCCTTAACTCTTATAAGCCTTATGTTACTTATTACATGATAGACTCTCAAAACAAAATTCATAAAAAAATTAAGCATATATTAGACTCAATCTAACAAGGAAAAAAACTTTTACAAGATGTGTGACATGAAAGGTCCTGATGGGTGCACCAAGTGCACCCCATCCTTGAACACCTAAATATTTGAAAAATCCCATTGTTTTGAAACCCATGATTTTGATTGTGCATCTGCCATGGTATTGAGTTCACATTAAATATGTTTGAATGACACATAGGCCAATAGATCTCTTCATATATTAACTTGATCCATCAAATATTGCATGCCCATAATTTTAAAAGGTAGAAATCGAATAATCCAATCTATAAATAACTTGGAATCTCCCATGAACTATAGTTGATCCACTCCCTTGTCCAATGCCATCCTGAGAAGTGTCAATTCTCAGAGTTTCACCTATTTATTGGTTCCATAACCTAATCCCATTAAGAATAAGAAGTAACACAAATGAGCTAAAACTATAGCTCCCCTAGCTCCATAGTTCCAAGGGTTCCCTTGGGAGGCCACATTAAAGTATCCCCATTCATACAAGCCATCAATTTTCATAGGGCCCATCTATCTGGGAGGTTTTTTCTTCAATTTCCATTTTATACTCTTGAAACTATGTTGAATTATGAATTTAACAACAACAAAAAATTGTATCAATGACATGGAAACATTTTCAAAGATGATTTCATTATTGGAATCCCAAATCACCCAATTGACAAGTATAGGTAAGCCTTTGAATTCTCTAATCAAGACATCCTCCATCCATTGTTGGAAATCCCCAGTAAAAAGTTACCATTCCATTGATATGCACCTCCTAATGGAGTCTTCACTATTGATCATATCTCCCTCATGTAATTATAGCTAATGAGTGAATGATTATTAATTTCCCCAGCATCTCCTCACAACATACAAATTCTTGGCTCATTGAAATATATTGTTTAAATTGTGTCCCAAGTTAAATATTTTTTAGAGAGAGTCATCCAAAAGAAGAGATTGGATTTCAATTGTCTCTTACATTTGTAAATCAAATACCACCACCATTCAAGGTTTCCTCGAATATCCTCCACAAATAGTGATGCATATGCTTGTTTGTTTGTGTATTCCATCCAATTTTTAGACCAAACCAATTCATCTTCCTCTAGACTAAGATTGATGTTCCCATTGGAAAAGGGTGTGGTATATTCCTCCCATTCCTCTGCTAATGAACCTTTGAGTCCTAACTCATCTTCTAAAATCCATTCCTCTTGCCAAAATATATTTTTATTTACATCTAAATTATTTCTCAAAATATTACAAGTTTGAATATGGAATAAGTGTATGAAATCATAAAACAAATTGTGGAATATTTTGGGCTAATAGGTATTTAAACCCTTGAATTCATGGTCTAGAACCATGAGCTTTGATCCATTGAGCTACCAACCCTATCAAATTATCCATAAGATCAATGTAATGGATGAAGAGGCCTCATTATTGAATGCTTGACCCAAAAATACTTCAATGATTCACTGTATTTGAGATATTTGACCTCGAAAGTATCTATATATCAATATCATAATAGTTTATCCAAAGGTCCCTACCCAATCTCATTTTATTGCTAACTAAGAACTTATAATTGGAAAATATAAAGCCATTACTTTCTATATATTATAAGAATTTTTATATGTTTTTGGGAAAAACCTTATCCACTCATGTACTGTCAAAGGATCCATATACTTCTTCTCCTCCAATGATCCTTCATGGGATCTTTGTTGCTAGAGCCCACTGAAATACTTGAATATTTTTAAAACTCCAACCTTCCATTGGTTTTAGATTTTAAGAGCCTTTTCCAACTTACCCATGCCATGGAATTTTTTCCTTCTTTCCTCACCATTGAAAATTGAGATATTTTTCCTTATCTTCTTTTGATTTCCTTCTGGAATTTGTGTAAGTGAAAACTAGTATTGATTTTGATACATATTTGACAAGTTTAACTCTACCACCTTGTGCTAGCAATTTATTACACCATATTGATATTATGTTTTCAACCTTTGTGTCGAACCAAATCTAGTCTTGATGACCATATTCATTTTCTTTTAAATTGAAACCCAAGTACTTCAAATATCTATTAAAATGAATTTTTGTGTATGGTTGTATAGTCTTTAAAACCCTTTCTAGTCCCTTTTGGAGTTCGTTAAAAGAGATGGAAGGTTTTTATACATTGAACTCCATTCCAGTTGCCTTCATATACATGTTCAATACGTCCTTGTACATTGATCTCAAGTAATTCATATTCGCAGGTGCAAATATATAAAATTGGAAGAAAACTTGTGTGGAGGTTGTTGAAAAAATCCAACATTTTAGAATTCAATCATATGGGTCCATCTTCAAGGGGTCTCAATACAAATATTAGGACGAGGAAGAATCAAGTGATGAATTTTTTATTTATATGGCTTGGGAGGATCACTCCATGAGGAGAGTGTGAATTGGGTTATGAGGAGAGAGAAAGTCAGCTCACATGTGTGTCTCCCATACTTAAGAGGATCAATAAACCAAAAAATGATAGATTCTTATTCTCACTTTAAGTAGTTTATGACTGGTTTCCATCTGTTGCTTAGTTTTATCCCTTCATCTCTATTAAGATTATTGGTTCACCTCTCAATCTCAAGCGCCTCACATGATTTTATTCTTGTGTAATACTCTTCTCTCACAATCAATTTTGCCTCTTCCATGCAAATATGATGAATCATTTTGTGTGCATGTTCTATGAGAGATGATTTGTGATATTAGCCATAGGATATGGTTTCTAAATTTTCTTTCAAACATAGATATAACAAGCAACTTATCTCACTAATATAGAATTTTCCACGAGAGCACATAATTGACTATACTCCTATTTGTTGCCTATAATCCAATGAGTTCTTCGTTGAGTGGACCAAACTTGTAATTGCATTTAGGGGAGTGAAGGCAACTATGATTTTTCTTATTTTCATATTTTTTTTCATTTGATTCATGGTTCCTTTGATGCATGGTAGTGCAATTCTAGGAATATCCACTTCATGTTCAATGTGTCTTGCACTGTGTGTTTTCTGAATTACTTTATTATTATGTGCATCCTAGTATATGAAAAACTTTCCATAGGTGATTTAATTCTTGGTTTATATTCTTTTTGTTAGAGATATTTTCTGCTTTGGTGGCAAGAGTGTGGATGGCACCTATCTTCTAAACTATATGGTGATATACATGTTAGCATCTCCTACATCTCCTATAAAACCTTTGCCAAAAAATAAAAATCATCAACAAAAAATAAATGAGAATGATATTTCTTCATATTTTCATACCTTTTAAGTTGCATGACTCCCTCATAACTTTTAGGTACCTACTTAAGCCCTCAGTAATCATTCCCTCAAAACTTTTAGGCACCCACTTAAGTCCTCCATTATCACCATGAAAAAAAGAGGGATAAAGGACATCCCAACTTAAACCTCTCGAGGGAGTGAAAAACAGAGAAGTATAACCATCTATAAGTGCTTTTACTTATTTTAATTATGATCATGATTTTTATTACAAATTATTTCAATGGGTACCTTTTTACTCATCTAATATATGATTATGATTCTAGTTGCATTGGAAAAAGGTTTTTATCGAGAAATTTATTAAACCTTCCAACTAAATTTTCAATAATGTCGATAGATTGCTTTGGTTAAAGATATCTTGATAAATTCCACCGAATGATACATAATACCCATTGTTGTACTCATGGATCTGTTTTGTAGGTATTTTGAGCAAAGATATAGTTAAGTCCTGCCTCAACAGTGTTCAAGCCTTAAAAGTGTTCTAATTACGGGCACATTTAAGGATTCAATTAATGGGAATTGCATCTTGGGTCCCCTCTCTTCTCATGGAGTCTTGTTAGGGACGTCATTTAATGGTATCAGTGCAAAATATAGACCTCCACCCTTGAATTGTTTCATGGCTCATGAAGCTCTAGCCTTATCTATTGTCATTATTCAAGATGTTGTAAACTAGATGGTCTTCTACAAATAAAATTGATTTGTGTGTCACTTTAATGGAATATGGCCTTGTTTAATGGATATGAAAAAATGGATCTTAAGTTCCTAGAAGTGTGAAATAAAAGAATAAGATTTTATTTACCCCTACACAAGGGGTTTTTTCATAGTTGAGTTTGATCTAGCAAAAGATTTAGGGATTTGATTTTAAACTTAGGGCCCTAGTTCCATGGTTATTTGGTTTTATGTATGTAGCCCTAGACTCCCTCTTTTGACCCAATGAAAGACTCTTTTTCTTTGGTTATAGTGTGGGTTAGACTTCCAAATCTACCCACACATTTTTGGGTCTTAGCAGCCCTCTCCTTGAGCCATTAGAAAATCCTTAGGAAAGTTATATTACAAAAGTCTATAAATGAAAAAATGTAGCAACACAACATATGACCAAATATGTGTGCAAATGGATTTTAGTAAAGGGTTTCCAATGAAATAAATTTGATTGAAAAAAACTATTGTTCGACACAATAGTTGGACTATGTGCAGGCCATTTTTTGATGTAGATATTGTTATAAAATAAGGCATATTGCAACCCATCACCAAAATCCTCTAAGATTAGAGGAACTAGGAAGCCTCAGTGTAAACCCACATGATGTTATGGTGCAAAGAAAGAACATCAGTTGATCAGTAAGGAAGATTACCTTGACTTGGACCCCCCCAAAGAGGCACCCAAATCAGTTTTTGAGGAAGTCAATGAATCCCTTCTAAAAGAGGATTCCTCTCTACAATAGGAATAAACTCCACAATATTTGAAGGACATTAACCCCTTGAAAGGGGAACCCACTCTGTCATCGGACTTAGATTGGATAGATCTTGTAGTAGTATCGCAACTAAGCCTTCAACCTAAGGTGAGATCGGTAAATCAAGCTAAGAAAGATGAGACAATATTAAACCAAGAATCACAAGATCAAGATAGTAAGGAAGCTTAGATGAAAATAGTAAAGAAAAATAAATCTACTCTAGTCTGGTGACAATAAGTAGGAATCATAATCCAATTTAGCCATTGGTTATTTCTACATTCTATTGTACAATCAATTAGTTAGAATTTATTCTTGTTCTCAATAATTTAAAAGAAAGTGTAAACATAGGAGAAAGAATTTGGATAATCTCTTCCTCATTGTGATGGAAGGAGGAAAGACTTGAATGTCGAAATTAGCATCCTTAAGTTTTGTGTTTTTAAGGTGGTAGCCTTTTTTTTAATATACTCTATAAGTACTTTTTAAAAAAGATAGCGATAAAGGGAATACTTCGTTTCCTTCATGTCGATAAATAATTTGATTCGATTATACAACACCAATTCCTTCATGTTGATAGATTGCTTGCTTTGATTATAAAATAGAGATGATTTTGATAAAGGGAATACTTAATTTCCTTCATTGAGAACTTGTCTAAAAGGCCAATAGTCATATTTAAACCACTTAACTGCATGTTGAAGGAGGCTCTTGAATTTCCATTATTTGA
>JZKD02S0409424.1:0-18075 GCA_000966675.3 Picea glauca | reverse complement strand
ATTTTAAAATTAAAGAATGTTTCTCATTTAGCCTTTATCCTCTCGAGTTCAGTCACTGAGTCATTTGTTTCTATCGTTTTCTCAAATAGACTCCATTTCCCAATGGTACTTTCTCTCTTTCTTGTCCTACCATCCCTTTTAAAACAAAAATAAACTTGTCTTATTGCAGAATTTGACCTCTATTCATTTATTAATGAAATATTTGAGTTATTACCAGTCATTAGACATATGAGAGAGCCCTCTTTGATTGTATAGGTTAGAATACAATCTAAATTTGGTTGAAATAGTTACCTCAGGGATTTCTTTGATACAACCCAAAGAAATTACCGAGTGTTAACACCTCCAAGGCTTCTTTCTTAACCTGAGAAGAGCAGGATTGCATAGGAAATGTTGGAGGCTAAAGGCGAGAAACAATCCCATAAAATAAAGAGTGTAGAAAGTCCAATCTTTTTTTCAATTCCTCATACCTCCCCTATGACGATGCATGAATTTAGAAAATTCCCTCTCCCTTTCCTGCTATGTCAATAGTTGAAGGGAATTATTTATTGCTTGTTGGTCTCAGATTTGTTTCTCCACCATGAATTCATACTCCTAGTCATCCTAGCATCTCGACCACCACCTAAAAGAGTTTGACAATTCATATTGTGCGTCTAAGATAAAGTGTTTGCATCCCCTTATTCCCCTCTATACATATGAAAATTCACACATAAAATAACAACCATACTCACTATAGTTGTTGGCCATGGTTAAGAAATCTACACAGACTGAAAACCCGCTATACCTACAACCCGCTCTAATGATACATCCTTCCCTAGAACATAGAGAGGCTGGTTGTTTCGCAACTTCAAAATTTTTTGTTGTCTCTTTGCCTTCACTTGACCTCCGTACAGTCGGGGCTACCTATTCTCTATAGCTTTGAAGCAATATGGTTTTGTGACCAAAGGGTTAATGTCAGATATAGATCTAGGTTTTTTTGGGGTATCTTTCTCATCGGTCCAAGTTAATGGAGAAACCCTAGAAGTTTCATGAACTTCATTATTATTAATCAAGAACTTCACAGATTCTCCCAATTCAATGTCAGATCCAGACTTCAATGACAACCACCTGTCACTTTTACACACTGGAGATTGTACATATGTTTGTACATTTGATCTGGTTGAAAAATACCCTCTTTGGACCACAAATCATCTTCTTCCTCCCATTCAACATCCATAATATTTTCCATGTCATCCATCGTGTATGCAATGTTATCATCTTAGGTATTGGTAACATGGCATTATTAATTATGGACATGTTTGTTAATATGATAAATCACTCAAAAACCTAATTTAAATTCAATGTCGTTCTAAAAAAAAACAAAACTCTCATTTAGTATAGACTCAAGACCCAAGGCTTCTAAAATTTCTTTCCAAGAATAGATCACACTCCATTCTATTTAATGCTTCTTGTGAATGGAACATAAACAGTGTAGGGTTTATGGGTGGAAGAATCAAACCTATGGTCATATGGTTTACTTTTGTGTAACCCCTGTTGCACTCTCCACAATGTGAATGGTGTGGCCTTAGTGGTAAATATTCGAAAGGATGGAAAATTTGGTGGCAAAGTTGAAATATAGAGGGGAATTTTAAATGGGGATTTTTTTTATAGGGAACCAATTCTCCATTTTTGGATCTACATTTCTAGCATAGTATTTTCATATGGTTAAACTTCACTTTGTTTTGACTCGCCAATGTGATCAAACTGAATGACCACTCTACCTAATCAACTAGATCTATTTTTGAGAGGAGCCGAGCTCCACACAGAGGGCGAAGGGGAGGAGAGTATCATGAAATTTGAGATCTCTGCGTGTTTTCATGGCTCAATTCGTCCATTGAAACGAGTTTCTGATACTTCATCGATTATGCCGATGTGCATTTTGCAGGGATTCAAAGGTTAAATATTGATATTTAAGTGAGATAAGTTTTGCAACTCCTGATTTTTTCTATGTTATCCTCAACACTCTGTTGATTTTGATAATATCCATTTTGAAAGGACTCACTAGTGGAATCACAATAAATTACAAATATCAAGTATGCAAACCCTGCTCATTTTTAATTTAATTTATTTTTTTATCGAGTCTTGCTCAACCGTGGTCGTGATTATCTCTTTTCATAATATCGTCTTCCTGAATAATGCCACTTCCTTTTTTCTAAAGTTTTCTCATCCGTAAATATTTTTATTCATGATATTGCATGCCTGAATAATGCCTAGATTTGTTTCCTTTTTCTGGAAAATGGTTGGCCTTTGAGCTACACTAGTTGCATTGTTCAAAGATATTGAAATCCCGCTTAAACAAATAATTTTGGATCCTTCTCTATTTTCATTCCAGAAATATCTGTTTTAACTTTAAAGACGTAGGTTTAATCTTGTTAGCTTCATCCCAAGGATTTTCGACAATTCTTAAATAAGTTGGAGAAACTTCAAACCTATAACCCAACGTGACTCAACCACCGTTGATGAGAATCAAGTCAATGGTGAGAGTGACTTTGACCTTTCAACGATTCCTCTGTGTACAACCAATCATGACCCTCCTTTTCTCAATCCAATGATGCAACTCATTCTGGAAGCATTTACTCACTATTTAACTTGCTATCGAAGTCATAGAGAGTTGAGTGTTGTGCACTAGGGTTTCCTTCAACTTTCATAGCAGGTTGGATCTAGATTCAATGATGAAATTAATCTTCCAGCTCGCTGTCAACATAGTGTGGAGAACTCTATACTCACTTCGATTTCAAACAGGAAATAACACCCTTCTATTCCTCGATTTGATCACTACAACCAATCTCAATATATAAGCAATCGACTTAGGTTGTTAGACATAGCACACACATTTCTAGATAACATAGTGAGTTGTTGCGCTATTCAACATTAAGCATTAGTTTCATTCCACTCAATAACTCTCATCAAGTTATGATATATGCATCTATATATCTAAACACAGATCATATAAACCACAACTTGCAAATATAAAAAAACGATGCTATGGATCAAGATTGAAACTATATATTACAAATTTATTTAATCAACCACAAAGATACTGCTCACAAAGAGAACATGCTACATGGAACAGGATATGGGTGAAGATTTTTTTTTTTTTTCACATACAGAGTACACACTCTGTTTTCCTCTATTCTCCCCAAAAAAATCAACACTCTATATTACAAGCTACAAAATACATTCAAATATCACCATCTTTCTATATCCGTACAATCATAATCTATCAACAAATTGGAGAAATCGTTGGTCTAAATTTAGATAAAATCCCTCATTCTAGTTCTAAGAGACTCCAGAGCCTATTTTGGAAACAATATCCATTATTACACAAACTTAACACTATTATTAAGGAACTAATTACTATGTAAAACAAACTTATTTAATTTGACTTTCTAGGAGTCAATACAAGAGAACTTGAATGATGCCCCTGCATCAATGTTCCACCTTTCTCTGTCATGAACACTGAAATTGACATCTACTAGAAATTAGAAACAACTTTATAAATTTTCTAATTTTAATAAGATCCAATGATTCATTGAAAATTTTATGAAAATTTCCACACCAATGTTCAAATTGCTCACAAAATATGTTGACTTTAATTGGACTGACTATTGTCAAAGTGACTTTGAAACCTTGAAAGATAAATTATCCGTGCAACAGTTCTTAGAGGACCCAATTGGGCCCTCCCATTTCATATATCTACTGATTCCTCTGATATTGCAATAGGAGGGGTTTTAGGACAAAAAGAAGACCAATAGTCTTATGCCATTTACTTTGTAAGTAAAAACTTGACTCCTGCTGAGATGAACTATACAGTCACTTAAAAATAATTCTTAGCAATCATCCATGTCATTAATAAGTTTCACCATTATATTACATTTAATGAAGTTTTTGTACATACATATCACTCTGCCATTAGATTTATCATGAACAAACCTATTACCAATGGTCGAGTAACTAGGTGGCTCCTTTTATTACAAGAATTCAATATTATTGTCATTCATCGACCAGGAAAAGAGAACTTAGTAGTTGACTTTCTCTCTCGCATTAATCATGAAGATGATATTGTTCCTGTTGATGATAGTTTCCCAGATGAGAATCTCTTTTCCATTTCTGTAAACATTGCATGGTTTGCAGATACGAAAAATTACTTAGCCACTGGAAAATTACTAGCTCACTTGTCACCTCATGAAAAACATCGAATTATAACACAAAGTGTTAACTACTCATGGATTGTCCATGACCTTTTCCGTATGGGACCCAATTTGATCATTCGAAGATGTGTTTGGGAATAAGAGCTAATGGATATCTTATAAAGTTTCCATGATGGTCCATGTGGTGGTCATTTTTATGATAAACATCAACATAGAAGGTTTTACATTTAGGATATTATTGGCCCAATATGGCATGCACACCAACACACCATCCCTTGGGTTGGTGTGCATGCCAAATTGGCATGAAAATCAGCCCTATGGCTTCTATGCATGCCAAATTAGCATGCACAGTACCCCTATGGCTTATGTGCATGCCAAATTAACATGCACACCAACCAATATGGATGGTGTGCATGCCAATTTTGCATGCACACCAACCTAAGGGCTAGTTTCCTTTGATTGACATGCCATGCCTTGCCTTGACATGTCATGCATAACCTTGTCATGCCTTGCCTTGACAAGCCATGCCTTCCCTTGACATGTCTTTCCTTTCCTTGACATGCCATTCCTTGCCTTGCCTTGACATGCCATGCGTTTCCTTTCCTTGACATGTCATGCCTTTCCATGCATTTCCTTACCTTGACATTCTATACCTTTCCTTAGCATGCAATGCATGCCTTTTTATGCCTTGCCATGCATTTCCTTACCTTGATATGTCATGCCTTGCCTTGACATGGAATGACTTGCCATGATTTGTCATGTGTTGTCATGTGTTGTTGTGTGTTTCCATGACTTGCCTTGACTTTCCATGCATTCCCTTTCCTTTCCTTGTCATGCCTTGACTTGACATGCCATGCCTTGTCTTTCCTTTCCATGCGTTGTCGTGCCTTACCATGACTTGTACTGCCATGCCTTTCTTTTCCATACACTCATTTTCCTTTCCTTTCCATTCCTTGCCTTGACATGTCATGCCCTGCCTTGACATTCCTTGCCTTGCCTTGCATGCCTTTCCATGCCTTGCACACCTTTCCATGCCTTTCCTTGACATTCCTTGCCTTACCTTGACATTCCATGTATTTCCTTGAAATGCCTTGCATTGACTTGAAATTCCATTTCCTTGACTTAACATTCCATGCCTTACCTTGACATGTTTTTACTTGCGACCACGATGCCCACAATAACCCGACACAAGGGTTGTGAAAGTTGACCCCCTGTGTCAGATTTACATTGTGCCTCATTGAGAAAAATGATAGTTCTAGAGATCCTCTAACAAACACTTTTACGGGTGACAAAATCATAAGAGACAGGTCCCCATAGCTAGAATCTTGTGCTAGGAGTCCAAAATAACTTACGGTTCATTGATCCAAGGCATGGTTTGCGTGTTATGACGTGTTGAAATTCACCTCCTGAAGCCATTCAGGACACAATGACAATTTGGTTTGGGGGTACAAAATCAAAATCGGGCAACATAATTGAGTTCCATAAGCTCTGGAAGGTCCATATGGCCAATTCCCATAGGACCATGATGCCCACAATCAATCGACACAAGGGTCTTCAAAGTTGACCCCCTATGCTGGATTTGCATTGTGCCTCACTAAGAAAAACTATAGTTCTGGAGATCCTCTAAGAAACACTTTTTCGGGCGAAAAAATCATAGGAGAGGGTTCCCCCTAGCTAGAATCCGATGCCAAGATTCCAATGGAACCGATGATTCATCGATCTAAGGCATTGTTTGAATGTTATGTCGAGTTGCAACTCGCCTCCTGAAGCCATTTAGGGAGACAATGAAAATTTGGTCCGGTGGCACAAAATCAGAACCAAGCGACATAACTGAGTTCGGTAAGCTCTGGAAGGTCTGTATGGACAACGCCCACGTGAACACGATGCCCAAAATTGCTCGAGACATGGGTTGTGAAAGTCGACCCCTGTGTCATATTTGCATTATGCCTCACTGAGCAAAACCCTAGTTTTGGAGATCCTCTAACAAACACTTTTATAGGTGACAAAATCATAGGAGAGGGGTCCCCCTAGCTAGAATCTCGTGCTAGGGGTCCAATGGAACTAACGGTTCGTTGATCCGAGGAATGGTTTACATGTTATGGTATGTTTCAATTCACCTCCTAAAGCCATTTAGGGACACAATGACAATTTGGTCTATGGGCACAAATCATAATCGGGCAACGTAACTGAGTTCCATAAGCTTCAGAAGGTCCCTATGGAAAATTCCCATGGGACCATGATACCCACAATCCCCCGACACATGGGTCTTGAAATTTGACCCCTTGTGTCAGATTTTCATTGTGCCTCATTGAGAAAAACTCTAGTCCCTAAGATCCTCTAAGAATCACTTTTTCGGGTGATGGAATCACAGGAGAGGGGTCCCCCTAGTTGGAATCCGGTGCCAGGAGTTCAACGTTACTGACGGTTCATCGATTTGAGGTACAGTTTGTGTTTTATGTCGAGTTGCAACTTGCCTCCTAAAGCCATTCAGGGGTCTGGTGGCACAACACCCAACGACCATGGTGCTCTGGAAGGTCTGTATGGCCAATGCCCATGCGGCCATGTTGCTCACAATCGCTCGACACAGGGGTTGTGAAAGTTGACCCCCTGTGCCAGATTTCCATTGTGCCTCACTGAGAAAAACCCTAGTTCAAGAGATCCTATAAAAAACACTTTTATGGGTGACAAATTCACACAAGAGGGGTCCCCCTAGTTGGAATCCCATGCCAGGAGTCCAACAGAATTGACGGTTCATCAATCCGAGGCATGGTTTGCATGTTATGGTATGTTGCAATTTTCCTCCTGAAGCCATTCAGGGACACAAAGAAAATTTGGTATGGGGGTACAAAATCACAATTGAGTGACGTAACTAAGTTCCATAAGCTCTATAAGGACCGTATGGCCAACTCCCATGGGACCACGATGCCCACAATTGCCCGACACATGGGTCTTGAAAGTTGACCCCATGTGTTGGATTTGCATTGTGCCTCACTGAGCAAAACTCTAGTTTCATAGATCCTCTAAGAAACACTTTTTCGGGCAATGGAATCATAGGAGAGAGGTCCCCCAAGATGGAATATGGTGCCAGGAGTCGAATGGAATTGATGGTTCGTTGATCCGAGGCACTGTTTGCATGTTATGTCGAGTTGCAACTTGCCTCCTGAAGCCATTCAGGTAGACAATGATAATTTGGTCCAGTTGTAAAAAATCACAACCAAGTGACATAACTGAGTTCTATAAGTTCCGTATGGCCAATTCCCACGCAAACACGATGCCCACAATCAATCAACACAGGGGTTTTGAAAGTCGACCACCTGTGTCGGATTTGCATTGTTCCTCACTAAAAAAAACCCTAGTTCTGGAGATCCTCTAACAAACACTTTTACAGGCAAAAAAATCTCAATAGAGGGGTCCCCCTAGCTGGAATCCAGTGACAAGAGTCCAACGAAACAAACGATTTGTCGATCTGAGGCATGGTTTGCGTGTTATGGCGTGTTGAAATTTACCTCATGAAGCCATTCAGGGACACAATGACAATTTGGTCTAGGGGTAAAAAATCACAATCGAGTGACATAACTGAGTTTTGTAAACTCTGGAAGGTCCCTATGGACAACACCCATGGGACCATGACACCCACAATCGCCCAACATAGGGGTATTCCATGTTGACCCCCTGTGCTAGATTTGCATTGTGCCTCATCGGGAAAAACTCTAGTTTCGAAGATCCTCTAAGAAACACTTTTCTAGGCAAAAAAATCATAGGAGAGGGCTCTCCTATCTGGAATTCGGTGCCAGGAGTCCAACGGAACTGACGGTTTGTCAATCTGAGGTACGACTTGCATGTTATGCCGAGTTACAACTCGCCTCCTGAAGCCATTCAGGGAGACAATGACAATTTGGTCCGGGGGCACAAAATCACAATTGGGTGATGTAACTGAGTTTTGTAAGCTCTGGAAGGACCGTATGGACAAAGCCCATGTGACCATGGTGCCCACAATCGCATGACACAGTGGTTGTGAAAGTAGACCCCATGTGTTAGATTTTCATTGTGACGCACTAAGAAAAACCATAGTTCCAGAGATCCTCTAACAAACAATTTTATGGGTGACGAAATCAGAGGAGAGGGGTCCCACTAGTTGGAATCTAGTGCTAGGATTCCAATGGAATTGACGGTTCGTCGATCCGAGGCATGGCTTACATGCTATGGCGTGTTGTAATTCGCCTTATGAAGCCATTCAAGGACACAATGACAATTTGATCCGGGGGTACAAAATCACAATCGGGTGATATAACTAAGTTCCATAAGCTCCGGAAGGTCCGTATGGACAACTCCCACGAGACCACAATGCCCACAATATCCCAACACAGGGGTTTTGAAATTTTACCCCTTGTGTTGGATTTGCATTGTGCCTCACTGAGAAAAACTCTAGTTCCAGACATCCTCTAAGAAACACTTTTTCGGGTGATAGAATCACAGGAGAGGGGTCCCCCTGGCTGGAAGTCAGTGCCAGGAGTCCAACAAAACTGGTGGTTCATCGATCTAAGGCACGATTTGCACGTTATGCTAAGTTGCAACTCGCCTCCTGAATCCATTTAGGGAGACAATGACAATTTGGTCCGGGGGAACAAAATGACAATCAGGTGACATAACTGAGTTTCGTAAGCTCTGGAAGGTCCATATGGCCAATTTCCACACGACCACGGTGCCCACAATCGCCCAACATAGGGTTTGTGAAATTCGACCCCCTGTGATGGATTTTCATTGTGCCTCGCTGAGGTATTTGGACTTTGTTACACTTGCATGAACCATTTCTTGAGTTTTTTGAGGTGGTTACTAGTTTTTTGGAGCCACACATGCTAGTTTGTTGCAACATTTATGGGAGTTCTCTCTCTCTCTCCTTGACTCATTTACCTACAAGTTGAGTTAGTTGGAGTTGGTTACGGCATGATATATTATTTTATTTGCTACACTTGAGTTTGTTATGTCCCTTGAGGCCGTGGGATGAAGTATCATATGTCCCTACCCAATGTGACATGACATTCCTTAACAATGTGGGATGATGTCTAGACTTGACATGCATGCACAACAACCCTATTAGTTGTTGTGCATGCCAAATTGGAATTCACAACAACCAATAGGGTTGTTGTGCATGTCAATTTGGAATGCACAACAACCCTAAAGAAACCCTTCTTTTTGTGTGTTTATGGGTCTTGAGGGAGCTAGGGTGTTTCAATATATAAAAGGTTAAAGAAGGCTAGTGGAATTGGTGTGTTGGGTAAGGATAGCAGGGCTACTCATTTCTAAGGATAATATATCTCAACCTTGATAACTATTCCTAGAGACTAAATTCTATATTCTAAAGTTACAACTCTATACCTTATCTTATCTAATGAATAAAACTATATAAACAAGGACTTCCTCTTAAGAGATCCAAATAAGACTACCTAAATACTAAAGAATTATTCTTAACCCTCAAGGGCTATAAACAACAACCTAAACCCCTCTTCTTATCTTAACACTAATAAAATAGAAAACCAACTCTTAATACTTAGTATTCATACTTCCACCAACTTTTTATTATTCTTATTCCACTTTGTACTTGAAAATTCTATACCTAAAGAGGCTAAAAGAAATCCTTCCAACTTCTTATCCCTTTTTCTTTGTAACTAAAAGGAGAAAGCAAAGAGAAATGCTCTGAAGGAAGGGTTGTTTCATGGTCTTTCCTTGTTATAAAAGATCGTGTCTTATGATATCCCAAATAATTCCTATAGTAAAGAAAGAATCCCATGATGATTCTCAACCAATGCCAACTATGAGTATTCTCTAGGAGTTTGAGGAAGCTTGTTACATGTTCCAAGTTTATGACTTAACACCCCACCAAAATAATAATATAGTAGCCTATCTATGTATGAGTTGTGTTTGTTTTTGTTATTCCCTTGTTCAATATGTGGTTTTGCTTCTATTTTTGTGGTTGGTTCCTTGATTCAAGAGGTGATTGAAGGCCGGTGCAACAAAAACCAAATTAGCATGCACAACAACCAATAGGGCTATTGTCCATGCCAATTTGGCATGTGCAACAACCATAGGGATGTTGTGCATGCCAAATTGGTTGATGTGTGGCTGTTGTGCATGCCAATTTGGCATGCACAAAAACCCTAGGGAATGATTGTCGTTCATGCCAATTTGGAATGCACAACAACCTATATCATTGATTAGGGATAACATGTGTATTGATCAACTTACAAGCATGTGATAAGCTGAATTGTTTGTAAGCAAGTACTGATAGAGATAGAATACATATTATTAGATAGGGATAATACTTAACCAATATCATTATAAGAATTACTATTACCCTAATCATATTCCAAAACATTGTGGTATATTTATATTCGTAGTAACTTCATTGTTATAATTAGGTATATGCTTACATTAGTATAAATATCTAAGCTAGTATGTATCCCATTGATTAGGTCTAAGCTAATACATGTTCAATCTTGTAATCATTACATTATGCACAACATAGCCCAGCTTGATCACATGAACTAAGACCATTGGTATTCTAATCACACTACTTATGTGATAGTTATGATTACTAATCTCTACTAGTCTCTCGTTTCAACAAGGTCATCTAGCAATGAAACTAAGATAATCCCATTGTTGCAATACGATAAGTAATGGTTCTGTTATCAATAGTTCAAGACCTAAAGTGAAATTTTGCACTAGCCAGTTGGTTGTTTTATCATGTTGTTGTCACTTTATTTATGTGGCTTTCAAAGAAGGAGTTAAAAAAAAATTGTAGCCTTTATGGAACAGTTTTGTCCCGTGGACACTTAGCTACTAGGCTTATTAGCTCTTTTTGTTCGTATTTGTGTTGGATCTTTATTAACTATTTTTGTTCATGCTTGTGGTGCTTTGTTGGTATAAAATGCTCTGTACTTACACATTTTATTAATATATATGAGGAAGAATTTTGTTCAAGAAAAAAGGTTGGATGATGGGGAAAAATGGCTCTCCAAGTTCTCTATATATACCAGTCTATGTGAACATGTGCATAGTATGGGATCTCAATAAGTATGTAGGGAGGATGATATTACGTGGGCCCACTTGGAGGTTGATCCATCTCACCACTTTTTATTTAAAATGGTTCATTTTCTTATGAGTATCCCTTATCTTTTCTCCAAGGGTGATTTTAGGGGATAAAGTTCGCTCATGGGCTAATTTTCCATGTTTTTTCCCAAAAAACGATTCGCTATTCTAAAATGATTCACCCAAATTCTATAGGATAAAATTATTTTCACTTAAAAATCGCCAAAATTTTATACAAACTATATAAAATCCTTATAAATTTGAATATATTTACAAAAATGTCACCAAACATTTATAGTTGGCATATGAAGGATTAGTAAGATTCGCCAAGGTTTCTACATTTTAAAATAATTTTCCATCCTCAAAATATTCCTTGCTTTTCTCCAGAAGTAGACTATGATTTGGTGTGTTAAAGAAACATAACAATGTCCTTGCCATTGATATTGCTATGTATGGCCATAACATATGGTGTTAATGTTTATTTTTCTACTCTGCTAAAAATAATGTAGAGCATATGCATACAATGGTCTAGTATACAATCTTCTGCCAAAAGGAAAAATTGACATCATGGAAAGGCTATGTAAACAAAAAGGCATATTTTGGGTGGATTAGTATCTTCTTCCAATATATAAAACACCAAATAAAATGTTGTTGTGAGTCTCTCCAGACAGACCTCCACCTAATTGGAAAAGGGAAAGGAGAATATAAATGATTGATATACCAACAACGACAGTGATAGGCTATCCAATTGAGGAACCCAATCCTATTGAAAGCATCCCATTTTCTACTGTGAATGACTTTGATGCATGCATAGATGAATGAGAAATCAGTTGCATGTGTATGAAATCTTGGTCTTAATGGTATTTATAATTAATAAAGAGGATGTTGTTTCTTAGTGTCTTGATAGTTTGGTAGGATTTTGTTTGTTCTTGGGATTTTTATAGGTATAAGTGTTTTAATCCATGGGTTTTTTTTCATGTTAAGATGTTTATTTATATTTATCTTATTCTTTATAATAAATTATATGAAAAAAATACATTTTCAATGATTGGAGACTATTCTCAATTTTGGATCCTTGATTATGGATGTGTATTAGTTGGTGAACTATTCTCTCTATTGTTTTATTTGTGAGTGCATTTTGTTCATCCTGGTACTAATTGTTGGATTGTTTCACTCTCGAAGAGAGTTGGGAGACTCCTATCCAGGTTCATTTATGATAACACAAGGGACTATTCTCACTATTATTGGTTTCATATTTTGGATCTTGTTCTTTACTCTTCAAATTAGGGTTTAGTCCAACTCATTTCATATTGCATTCATAGGTTGCATATTAGTTACATTTCATTTCATTTATACATGTTTGTTCATTTATTCCTAGGTTTAGTACATTGTTTGTCCCTGTGGCCGTTGTGCATGCCAAATTGTCATGCACAACAACCACAGTGGTGGTTGTGCATGTTAATCAGTTCCATATCTAAGCATCACCAATCAGAGCTCTACATTATTGCTTCCCATTATGAATCTACAAATTCTTCCAACTACTACAAATCTAAGTAAGTGTCTTGGGTAGCCTGGTCTAAACTCTTAGAGAGAATTTCTATCTACTAAGGTTGCATCATGTATCTCAGTGAGTTTATCATCCACAACCTAGATCTCCTAAAATTTATCTCTCTTCTCCAAAGGATTGTTGAGTGCTTGTTAGCTTGAGCCTCATTATTCAACTATTTAATCTCTCTCTTAAATCTTCAATGGGTTTTTCCTAGTGTTGAAGAAATATCAACCCACGTTCTTACTCCCTGAGGAAAGGATAACATTATTTGTTTCTCAATTCTTCTTGCTAAAACTCGTGCCCAGACTAATGTGGATGGGCCTCCAGTATTTCTTAGTGATTCTATAGGCTTTGATATCATTGAGCATACGAAAAGGGTTTATAACATCAAAACACATATGTCTATGGAAGAATCATAGGTCTCAACAAATTAGCATGACTCTATATATGAAAAATAAGAATCTTTTGTGGCACAATATGTGGAAATGCATCGCTGATTTGATTATAAAGGGTTGATCTATGGAGAATTTGTAAAATTATATCTTTGATCTGCTAATGGGGGGTCTTGCTCGATGTTTTTTCAAAACCACGAGCCCATAATGTACATGTATCATTGAGATCATGGGATCATTTGTTGGGAAGCATACATGGATGGGTATCATTGCAAATCCTGAAATGGTATTAAATAAAAAGAGAAAGATATGATTTATAATAAGCCTAAGGTGTCAAATAAGGTAATTGGTTCGAAGCTTCTTGAGATAAGAATAGAGTTTTCTAGTGGGAATAATAACAATTCACTTTGGCATATATTCTAGAGAGAAAATGTGCCAATCATGAATTTAGATGCATTGAAGATGTGGTTCATCTTAGTCATGATCATACTAATTTCCTAAGAGAAAAACAATATTCTACTATTGAGGGCCTAAGTGAAAGGGTTGATAATTCCACACTGTATCACTACTTTTAGTTAGAGTGGAATAATTCCAAGTTGAATAATCAAATTAATCTTTTTGGCTTCAAGGCCAAGTAGTTAGCCTTCCACCACCATAGGTCTATTAAGGTTCATGGAAGCATAATTGACTTAGGAGTTAGAAGGGAATAGTTCAATGTACTATCCATTATCAAGGACCCTACACATATTGATTTGAGAACAAATCCATTTATCAAAAATATTGAGAATATGTTGTATGCTATGACTAGAAATGATAATAAAATCCAAGATAAAAACATTGCACTAGATGAGGTCATAATCATCATTGGAAGACATCAACCTGTAATACGTATGAAGGACCTTACCCCCATTATTCTTCAAACTATTTTTTGTGATGGAATTTATAGGATGCATGAAGCTATAGATTTATCCCTTAACAACAATGTTGGGACACAAGTAGTAAATGATATTCTTCTTAATATTTTGGGACAAAATTGGCATTTATGATGTCTTTACAAATTTTGTAAAGTATTTCCTATATGCTACAGGAAAGATGGTAACAATCCTTGCAGATTTTGAAACCAAAATATTGTCATGTATTTGCAACCTATGGGACCAGTGTAAACCCACATATAATATCCTCCCTATGCCAAATAATCAACTATATGGTTAAGTCCTCAAATACAAATTTCAGCAAGAGGAACTGAAGTAGAATTATGCACTCTAAGGTAGAAGAAAAGGAAGGAGAAATCTCATTGCTATTAGAAATATAGGAAGACATGCCATGGTTGTGTAGTGACTATAACATCCCTCTCCAATGGTGGATTGAAAAATATTGTAGCAAACCATGTTCATTTGTGCATATATTGGAAGACACTTTTTATATGCAGGTACCCAATCCCATGCTTAGCCCAAAAGTAATCGATATTCCAGCTGATGAACATTGGAGTTTGAATGTTGCTTTGTTTTCAATGTTGACCAAACACAAAAGAAATGGTCATTATATTGATGAGGTGCTAAGGTCATTGCATTCTCTCTTGGATTTCGCCGAGTACCAACATCTTTCACATGTAACAATAGGGTAGGAGAGGAATAATCTCCCTTAAGCATTATAGTATCATGAATAAGCTCCCTTGATCATTAGACTTGATTTAATGTGTTTTAGGAATTCCTAGCTTATTCCTTGCATTGTAAAAGCCATATTTTAATGTAAGTGTGATTTTTTTTTGGATGTGGATATCATTCTCATATGTACATGACGATATTTTGAGTATCTCATGCACTCAAAAGAAGAGCACATGTCCCCAAGTTGCAACCAATTGTTATCCCTTATTTTTCACACGGGTAATACCAATGAATGTCTCCACTTTAACTTGTAGTAGTTTCACCTTATCATTTTAGGGTGTCCATTGATGTCATTATTTCCCTCTTGATGTTTGACTAATTAGTGATTGATGGGTGTAATTCGATACTATACTTGGTTAAAACATTGAGTTGTGTTCTTACCTATCCCATCTATTGTACCAATGGCTCTATACTCTCCACTAAGGATTTTACTTGAGAATCTCCTTGTGTGTGTTCTAAATGTAGTTCACTCTAAAGGTTAGTTTATCGATGATCTAATCTATAATAGGATTCCTACAACCTATCCAATAACATCAATAAAAATTTCCATTTACTTATATCATTGACCTCTAAGCTTGTTTCTTGTATTATTGGCCACATGAGCATGATTTTGCATAGACCTATTCAAGTTGATCTACCACCGTTGGAATTTTCCCCCTTAAATTATATCTTTTGTTTTCAACATGGATTAACTAATTTTGGGAAATATGCAAGTCCCTTTATATATATAAGTTGAGTTGCATTTCTCTAATGAGCTCGTTGACAATTTCCATGCCCAAAGCCTTGTGTGTCGTTATCAATTATTTTGAATATTACATGAATGTCTATATATTGTGAGGTTGTGGTGTATAGCACCACCAAGGGGTTTATGTGTGATATAAGTTTATTGTTTTGCATTGAAGTCTCTATGTGATTGTGTGCACCTCTTGTTTCATCCTCTCTCCCTGTGGTGCCTAACTACAACAACATTGTAGATGCTCTCCTAGGTATCTATTGTGATAAATTGCATGATGTCATAGTGTTTTTGGATCTTATTATGTATGTATTCAACATAATTAGTATTGTTTGTGAGCACCTCAATTGTTTCCATTGATGTGGCATAGTTAAGTGTTTACTCAGTTCACACCTTCTATATGCATGGTGTCCTCTATTTCTCTCAGGTGTTCATGTCCCATTTCTATGTTGGAAACTCTATCATATCTTTGATATGGTTGTGTATTTATCCCTGATTCCTTCTCAAGCTCTTTGTTGTGTCTTCCACCTAACTTATTTGTTTCCTCACCTACATTTTTGGTGTAATTTGCAACTTGATGTAGCCTACATCATAGCTTCTATGGACTCTTGCATCTCCCATAAAACTATTGTACTAGTGGGTTTAATTTATTTCTTATAATCATAAAACATATTGAATAATGTGTTAAATTGGTTGTTTGAGTTTCATGCAAAACTTGCAATCCGTGAAACATCGTTGATAGACTAGGGACCTTGGGAAACTAGTTCGTTGATTTCATTGTCTTCTTAAGTGCATGGGTACATGTATTCTTGGTAATGGGACCACTGATGACTAATTATACTATTTTATGATTCGTTTAGTGACCTATTTTCTTTCATAAGTTTTGTTTTTCCTTTTCAGTATGTCCAACATCTTGAAGGGTGATTACAATGACTTGGTGACCCCTATTGTCTATCCTTTATCATTTTGAAGCATGACCAAAGCTTCACTTTCCTTTTAACTTGTGCATTCTACCTTGGTTTATTTATTTCAAGGTTTGATGACTTAGTCCTTATGTGGTGCATGGATAATGTCAAGGAAAGGCATGGAATGTCAAGGCAAGGCATGGCATGGAAAGGAAAGGCATGGCATGTCAAGGAAAGGAAAGGCATGTCATGTCAAGGCAAGGAAAGACATGCCAAGGCATGGCATGGCCTGCCAAGGAAAGGCATGGAAAGGCTAGGCATGGCATGCCAAGGAAAGGAATGGAATGTCAAGTAAAGGCAAGGCATGGCATGTCAAGGAAAGGAATGTCAATGCAAGGCATGACATGTCAAGGCAAGACTAGGCATATCATTTTTTTATGATCTTTACTAACGTTTATTAGATTTGTTGAATGTTTTACATCATTGTAATGACATCTCAACTGTAACTTATTTGATATTTTATTATCATATGTGCACTTTGGTATGATGTAATATGATTATGGTTTCATTTCATATGTTGTGATATTAGATATGTAACCAAGAAATTAATTATTGCATGAAATAAATAATAACTTTTCATTCGAAATGTTTGTTTTTGCAGAACAAGGATCTTCCATAAGATCTGGATCATCCTCAACAAATAGATCCATATCATGATGTTGGGTTTGATGCTGAGATGGAAGATGATGCCCATGATGACATATACATATGACAATGATGCCATTACCGATGCATATGATGATGATGAAAATCATGATGATCATGATCACGATGGTGATGATGATTTTGAGGCAGTTGCTGGTAGCAGCCAATGATATTCATGATCATATAAACTGCATCATGGACCATTTTTGATATATTGTTATAAGGCCTCTTTTCATGGCTACTATCATATGTATCATTTTCACGGCCTCTAGTACCAATTATTGAGTTATATCATTTTGACATGTTTCATGTTGACTTATATCGTTTGGACATGATGTATCATATTGACTTGTATCATTTTGTCTTACATAATTTATCATTTTTATTTATATCATTTGTACACGATGTATCATTTTGAATTATGTCGACTATTGGACATGTATCATTTTCATATGATATTGATCTACTGGAATATATATTTGACTTTCAGATTTTTTAGTTATATATGATGATGTCTTATCAATATTTACTCCTCAATTTTTATATATTGAAAGTGGTTGATGATTTTTGGATGCATATTTATTACATAAGATGGTTTTGATTTACTACTCATGATGGATGTTGTCAAATTCACTTAAATTATAGATATTTGACTCACTTGTTTTAATTATAGATGGTCATCATGTTATAATAATTTTCTTGTTATTTTATATATACTTGATGTTGTAGATTCTATTTTGATGGAGATTTAATAAGTATAATGATGTTGTTAATTTGTATGGATGTCTGTTTCCCTAAAAAATTATTTATAAATGTTATCCTATAAAATATTTCAAATGCATTTATATGACTTG
>JZKD02S0409413.1:6617-18075 GCA_000966675.3 Picea glauca | reverse complement strand
TATGTTGTTTGGCGTGCAACATTGCTAGCACAATCAATGTGTTCTGAAATGCATCACACCATTTACATTTGGACGAAACCATTATCATTCTAGGATACTTCAGTGTTGACATGATACAAAATAGTGGCATAGGAAATGATTGGACAACTACATGTGCAATAACAATGTCTGTTGTCTTTTTGTTAAGATAAAACATCTGCAAAACACACTTATTTACCATGTATGGTGAAATGTGCCCATATCACAATACAACCTTTTTATCCTCTACACGGACTAGTGTGACCACGATACAATTTGTCTTTTACTTGAAATATAATATGTACACCAAAGATACTGCAAAATTATATTTCCATGTCTCGAAGCATATCTGAATACTTTGTTACAGAAAACCAAAATCATTTAGCTATGGCCATGCAATTTCTTAATATTTTGTGGCTTGTAATATATTTTGGGCAAGAAAAAACTTTACATAATTACAACCATGGATGGAGAAAAGCAAAGGTTCATGTTTCTAACTATATTTTATTCTATTTGTTGATTCTCATTTAGTGTATGTACATATTACTTGTTCTCTGTTGCATACTAGCTTCCATTCATGTTCATTGTATTGTGTGTGTTCCCACATTCAAACAAACAGAATAGCTGGAGAAAATGAAGGAGTCTTAACTACAACAGTGGAAGCGGAAATACAAAGGTACATGCTTGTATTTTTATTTCATATTTCGTTGTTTTGTATTTCATTTATTGTCTGTATATGTGTTCACCTAATTTATTGTATGTAGATATTGTGTACCTTCCTACATAGTAACTTATCTTCATGTCCTTTGTATTTCCTGTGTCGCTACATTGAAAAAATTCGAACTCTGTTTATTTTTTTTTACATGTTTTCATGCATACTAACTTCCTTCATGTCCATTGTATTTTTCCTACATTGCTACATTTAAACAAACGGAGTGGCTAGACAGGACGATGGACTATTTTCTGTGAATGTAGAGGAGGAGTTACAGAGGTGCATACCTCTACTCTTATTTCATATTCCAGTGTTTAGTATTTCATTTATTGTCTGTGTATTTGTTCTACTTGTTCTACTGCTTTGCACCTTTTTTACAGTATGTAGATACTACGTATCTTTCTACAATAGTAACTGATTCTCATGTGAATTGTATTCTCTTTGCTGCTACATTGAAATAAATAGAACTGTATTTCTTTATTTGACATGTCTTTCTGCATACTAACTTACCTTCATGTCCATTGTATGTTCGATGTTGCTACATTGAAAGAAACAACTTGGTTGGACAGGAAGATGAATTCTTATATGCCACGGGACAGGCGGCTGTGGTACAATCTTTGAAAAGGTATACCAACTATGCTAGTAAATCAAACATACAAAACGGGTGGGGCATATAATATTGGACTAGAAAACGATGATTTGGCAACAATGGGCCTTTGTTGAGACTTCCCGATTCCAAACATTGCCCTCCCCATTTCTAATTTTTCCACTTTCTATTATCCTTTTTTTTTCCTCTTCTATACTTAACTTTTCTCGTCCACTTTTGTTTTCTGGTTGCTTTGCTTAGTCATATTTCCGAAAATGTCTAGGTGTGCGGGTTGGCAGACTCACGCGTTCACATTTATAGTCATGCTTCTACCTCATTCCATACTTAGCCACTTTTTCAATTGCGGGTTCCCGAGATGGTGGGTTCAATATTGCGCCTCTGGCTTTAGAGGTTCCACGATATACAGATTGGTCGCCGCACCCCCCCATCATGCCCTATTTACTGTTACACATTTTTGTGGTAAAAAAATATGAGGCATACAATTTGACCGTCGGGTCCTCATGTTTCCTGAGTATCCCTTGACACCCTATTTCGTATTCCATCTCCTTCGATCATGTATGTGACATTCATAAAAATAATGGACAATATACAATGCATATGTTTATTTAGTCCTTCTGATGTTCATCTACACATGTTGGTATCAAAAAAATTTGGACTAGTGACATGGCCATGAGCAGTCAATCATCGTAAACATCAACAGACCGACAAGACCAAAGGTAAAGATGCATCCATTATGTTCCTCATATGTTTACCAAAAAAATATCCTCGACTATTTATTCATCTATTCCATGGTGAATATGTTGATGTCATCTGCAACACATACTTTGCAGTTCACAAGAAGTATCAACAAGCGCAAGCGAGATGTTGAACATAGCGCAAGTTCCGCAGACTAGTAGTTGTGGTTGCAAAACTCTGGCTCCATAATTCATCCAAGTTGTGCCTCTACTTGTAAATTTATGCCAAGGAAAAGGAAAACAAAAAAATAATGCAGACTACCATTCGCATTACTTTTCCTGTTCAAAAAATGTCACCAGGTCTAAACTTGTAACACCCAAAATACTATCAATAGAGGGCTTGAACAACCGTCGAATTGGACAAGTGTTCATCGGGGACATAATGGTTGTCTATAGCACCTACTTGGATAAGGAAAATAAAAGTAGATCCATTATGCGTGCTGACATGAAAGACAAGGACAGTCACACTGACTATTCCCACACAACTTGTCCAAAAACATGAAGAAAAGATATTGCCAGGTAATGGGATATCCATTACAAATTTTAATATATTGCCCAAAATAGTATATGACCATGGTGATTGTGATCGGATTATATCGCTCAACGAAACAAGTATTGTGGAAAAAATTCCCGCTATTTGTTCAGAATATCGTTTCGTCCCGGACACAACTATCAGCCAACTTGTACAGAGCAACAACATTTACCCAATCAGAACCATTGGTTCAGTTGTCACACTCATGAGAAAACTTGGTTCACAACACATTCTCCATATAAAAGATGGAGAGTCAGACAACGACAAGGCAATGGTACCGTTCTCCATTTCCAGTTTTGTCCTTTGCTTTCACATGTCTATGTATCTCGGTTATGTTACACAACTATTGCATTGTTCCATGTTGCAGCTGCAATTGTTCGACACCTATTCAAATTTGTTTTCGTCAATGGAACAACAATTACATAAAGGGCAATTTCCACTTATTCTCTTCAAAAATATAAAAAAGAAAAGAGATGTTAAAGAAAGGATCTTTCGCACAACCCAAGCAACATTTGTAACAGAATTGCGAACAGACATAGTACAGGATCTCAAGAAACTAACTAGCTCTACAACTGTTGTGTGTATACATCTACAATTTCATCCTCACTTTGCTCATACAAATCGCCTTCACCAATTTTTTGCAGTTTTTTTTTTTGTTTTAGGTGCAGTTGTATATTATATTATTCAATATATTAACTACTATGCTCATGTGCCCAAGTTGAGGGTGTTTTGGTTGCAGCGAATGCGTACTCGAATCCCTTCGAGCTTGTATGTGCCAAATGCAACTCTCCTGCTTATGCTTTTGCTTTCATAAGTGATGATACAATTGATTGTTTGCGATGCAGTAAAAAATGCTCTTACATATATACACATTTCCTCAATGCTACCATCCTAACCGTGGGAAACAGAATCGTACATTGTACAATTAGAATACCTATGCTACAAGATGTGTTTCCTGGGTTAGCAGAATCGTCATATGAAGCATACCTACAGAAAAAGGCAAACAATGTCTACATGATGTGTGACTTTCAGATACATAGCAAATTTACCTTAAACGAGGACAATGCAATATTGCATATCCGCTGAAAAAAATAAATAATAATCATATCAAGCTTTTGGCAGGAAATGAAAAAATCTCATGTGTGTCTGTAATTTTTCTTCAACACCCAGATGAATGTTCTTTGAACTTGAGTTCTTCGGAGTTTACATCTATGGCTGTAAAATTTTATTTCCAGAGATTTTGTCTCTTTTTGTGCACTTGAAACAACAAGGATAATCTAACTACAAATGCAATCGATGTTGTTATTTTCATGTTTTTTTGCATCTCCCAGTAAGAATTTTTCATATTTGTTGGGGTGTACAAATGAAAAAAAAATGGTGTCTGGTTGTGGCTTTGTTGGAGGAGTCTGGACCTTTTTGGGTGCCCAATTTGGAAAAATGTTTTCCAACTATATAGCCATGGCAAGATTTCTGCATTTTTTTTGGGTACCCATATAAAAAAAAAAGATGATCTCCAATTATACATTTATGGTATGGTATCTGCATTTTCTCGATGCCCTAAATGAAAAAAAAGGACTCAGCATGGATTGAAACATGAGCTTCAGGGGCAGTTATTGGTGATGTACAAGCGCATAAGATTGTTCAGTCCAGAAATGGGAAGCATGAGGAAAAACCCCATACAAAGTATCCAACTGTAAATAACTCAGGCCCATCCTTTGAACCGTTGAAATAACTTGCTCCTCTAGGCAGAACCATCAGGCATTTCCAATAATATTGGAAATTTGGCATTGTTAAAAATGGTAGTGATAGAACATGGCACTATCAAAAGAAAATGTCCATAGTGATCTTGCTTCATGGTAAAATAGTAATCGACAAGTTTATTGTTCTCTATTTTGAGGTTTGGTTATAGCTAGCGTACAATGGCGAAGCTCCGTTGGTTTTGTGTTGTCTTGTGTTTGGCAGACTTGTGTTCATATCCCATGGCCCCGATTATTTTCTCATGGTATCATATACCATATGTAAGAGAAAACTAATGTCACATGTGTTTTTTTTATATATCAAATTGTTTGATGCAAAGGTCGATGTGTATTGCTCTATGGAACCTTGTGGGATCTCGCTTGGCACCTTCTATGTTCATGTGTTGCCTTGTGCCTCGACTTTCAATACAATTGGTGTTTACTTGGTTCTTGGTTGTATTATTTGTTATGGAAAATTAATAATACATTAAGGATCTTGGCAGTTTTTCTATGATCTTAAAGAATATACAGGACATGCCTTGCCTTTTAATATAAGTTCTTTGACGCAAATGTAGTATGTGGCTCATTTTAGCACTTTTCCTTGATCAATGAACTTAGCAAAATTCATCTCCAGGAATAATTTGAAATAAAAGGATATATACTATGTGAAGTCCAATGGAAATATCATATCAACGACAAGGCATTAAAATTCAAATTCGTCTGTGTTATACTTGCGGTCAAGTTGATGGTACAATAACTTTACTTAAACATTCCAAAATTGTTTTTCTTGTGGATTTTCAATGCTTCTCTTATACAAACACAGATTCCTGGAAACTATAAGCATGGTTATCTTTATCTATTCCTTGATTGAAGAACATGTTCACATGTTTAATGCACTTCATAGTTACTGTTAAGACCATCAATGGGGCTTTCTTACACCAATTCCTTCTTCTGAAAATTGTCATCCCCTTTCTTTTTGCCCTCTGCTTTCCCTTTCTGGTTACTTAGTCATTTTTCGGAAAATGTTTAGGTGCGAGAGTTGGCAGATTCATGTCTTCAGATTTCCATTGATACTTTTATATCACAAACCCGAACGACCGCTTCCCTGTTTCATATTGAGCAAAATTTTTGGACCACGGGTTCCTGGATAGGCGGGTTCAACATTGCGTTTCCATTGTTTTGTTGCCTGCAAACAGCACCTGGACTTCCCCGATCTACAAAATAGCAAACAAATTCCCCTTTTTTTAGTTTGCTTTCCCTTTTTGGTTACTTGGTCCTTTTTCTAAATGTGTCGTTTTTCTGAATGTCTTGTGCTTTTATATACAACACCCTAAGTTCCACAATATCCAAATTGACCGTCGAAATCCATCATTGTCTCTTGTTCCATGTTACTCATTTTGCAATCAATAATTGGGATAGATACAATTTGACCATCGGGCCCTCATGTCTCCTAAGTAGAGCTTGTGGCCCTGTTTTCAAGCCCGTCAATATTTCTTGTTCCGAGTATGTCTCATTCTTTTATATCACGAGTCTGACCAACCGCTTACCCATTGCATACTTGGCCACTATTACCATCGTCGGTTCCTGGTCAGGCTTGCTCGACATTGCACTTCCATTGTTTCGCTACCTACAAACAACACCCGAAATTCCACGATATACAAATTGACCGTCGAAATCCATCATTGTGCCTTGTTTTGTGTTACACATTATGCAGTCAAAAGTTCAGAGACATACAATTTGACCATTGGCCCCTCACGTCTCCTGAGTATATCTTGTGACCCTATTTTTGAAGCCCACTAGACCGCTTTCCATACTTGGCCATTTCTTGGAATCTCTTTCGCGGGTTGGCGGGTGGATGAAATGTACAATGCTTAATCGCTCTTCGCCATCCCCGCCACCTTCGCACTTCTTTCTAGATATGCAATTATTAATCTTTAATTCTAGTATCTCATCGTTCAGGAATCGTTAAGATTGTCATTAATTTTCGGAAGGCCGGAGAAGATTTGTCATTAATACGAATTAAACCAAGATTTGCAGAGAAGAGTGTTATCCTTTCCAAGTATTCATTTCAAGAATGATGCAATCTCTTTTGTGTGTCAGTTGGTTGGCGCCTTTACGAAATCTCTAATCCTTAATCACTCTTCATTGTCACCGCCACCTTTGCACTTTTTTCTAAATATGCAACTACTAAGCTTTAATGGTAACACCTCATTACGGACGAACCATAGAGATTGTCATTATTTAGCGAAAGGATCGAGGAGATCTTCCATTGATATGCATTAAACCAAGATTTGTGGACCGTTATATTATCCCTTCCCAATTTTCATTTCAAACATCATCTGGAATGGAAATTCTCGTTAACTTATGGAAACAGTTTTGTCGAGATACAGTAAACACCTTCGGGCATGATGGCCAGAAGCTCCAGTATTCCAAGGCATATTCTTACTACTCATCTCCCTTTGCCCAGGAGCAAAAAAGGAGATGGTCCCTTGGTGCACCGAGAGATATATTTCAAGCCAAATAATTCCAAGGCAACCCCGCCTACTCAGACAACCTACCGGCCTGCATTGATGGTTGGCGCAGAGGTTGATGTGATCAATTTCGAGCCGGGAGAAGATGATACGATGGATGATGATACGACAATGGATGATGGCAATGCAGACATTGTTCCCACTCTTGTGCCCAAATTGAAATCAACCATAATGGGGGGCACTTCCCGGCTCAGTGATGGCGGCCCTAACGAAACCAAAAGAATGTGTTTTAGAAAAGAAACCGACGTTGAACGCAATAGCCACTTTGTAGCTCGAACGTAGGAATTCCAGAGGTCAAAATTAGTCTGTTCTAGGCGGAAGTCTTTCACTATAAATAAATGGTCTATTGATGCTCACAGAGATATATTTCAAGCCAAAAAATGATTCAATTGCGGGACCACTCTCCTGTTCTCTTAATATACAATTGATATCTTAGGGGATGAGGACCAGAACTCCCACTGGTGCAAGGCATATTCCTACTACGGATCTCCTTCCACCCAGAATGGACTAATTTGGGCCTCTGGAATTGCTCATGCAACTTGTGTCCCTGAAGTCTTTGACTGTGAGGAGGTGCTTTCTTCGTGTGTCCTAACTTTTAGTTTTGGGCTCTTCTGTTTTCCCTGCAATGTTTTTCGTCTTATTCCTCATGGGGAGCTTGTGAGAACTATCAATTTTACCATGAAGATGGGTTCTTATGTCCTCCTGCGTTTGGAAAATTATGCGTTTCTTTCTTGCTCAGGTGCAACATTGGAGTGATGCCAGCGTCAAGAGCAAGATTGTTGTTGATTTGCTTCAAGCCAAGGATTTATTCCATTGCGGAACCACTTTCATGTTTATTTGTTGCCTCAGGTCTTCCACAAGATATTGAGATTGGGGCAGCAAACATTGACCCCCTGACAAGAAGACTACAAGGATTTCCTAAAAAAAGCACGGTAGTCAGTTTTGTATGCATGTTGAAGAGAATCTCGATGGCTCATGCATGTTGTAGGTCTCGTGCCTGTGTTTATGGAAAATATGTTCAATTTTTTGGTTCAAAGAACTTGATCCAATTTCTATGGATAGATATACACTGCCCAGTATTCTTTTTTTTTTTAATGGATTTACTATTAAAAAAAATTCCTTGGAGTCTTGGTTGTTGCTTCTTTGCTGAATTTAACACCTCTTCTCGTTGGCATGTTTCGATAGTCTCATAGTTCTTCAATATTGTATTGGCTCAAGTAATTTGATCTAAAATGGTGCATTTAACAATTATATGACAATGCATTGTGTCGATCCATCAGGATTTTATGGAAACAAAAATGAATTTAAGACAGTTTCAACCCAATGCTCAAGTCTATTTGTAATGCAGATAGAACATAGCAAGACCAAATCACAATGCGGTAGTTCGGGCCCCGCCATAGAAAATTTGTTTTCATCTCAACCTTGCTAAGCAAACGATTTCTTATTTCCCTTTCGCTCGCTTGATTCCTTTAGTCCGAAAGGGAACATTTTTTTAGTTGTCCATCCCTTGGCCTCTATTTGAGCATTTTTTACTTTATTAATGAAATTACCAAATTTCTTGTTCGCGAATAAAAAAAAAACTGATATATGGTGGATGTAGTCAAATGCGACTATGAAATCAACTACAATATTAAAATTCAAGATCGTCATTGTTGTTTCTAGACATGCAATTATTAATATTTAATGGTAACAACCCATCATGCAAGAAGTTTAATACTTAAGTTAATATGTTAAAGTCATGGAAGAATGTATCAAGAACACAATTACTCCCACAAGTTGCAATAAAATCTAATCTTCAACAAAGCATTTGCTCACACCCTTTTTAATGGTACAAGCACAATAGAAAATGAATAAGTGGATAAAATATGGGCCTAGAAAATGATGGTTTTGCAACAATGGGGCTTGTTTGAAACCAATTCTCGCTTACGAAAATTTCCCTCCACCTTTCTATTTTCCTACTCTTTTATCCCTTGTAGTTTCTCTTTCTAGTTACTTAGTCATTTTTTTCCGAAAATGTCTTGTTGCGCGTGTTGGCGGATTCACGCGTTCACATTTTCATTCATGTTTTTACATCGTGATTACGACCGAGTGCTTCCCCTTTCTCTAAATTGCACTTCCATTGTTCTGTGACCTACAAACAACACTCTGGCTTCTGTGGTATGCAAATTTACTTCTAGACTCCCACATCATCCCCTCTTCTATGTTACACATTTTGCACTGAAATGTTCAAATACATGCAATTTGACCGTCAGGGCCTTACGTCTCCTCGGGAACCCTTGTCACCCTATTTTGAAGCTCATCTGACCGCTTTCCACACTTGACCATTTCTTGATATCTCTTTCACGGATCATCGAGTTGGCGGGTTCAAGAAATTTCCAATTTCTAGTTGATGTTTCCTTTGCCCGCTACCTTCAGAATTATTTCCAAGTATATGCAATAAGTATACAACTGCTCCATAAACATACAGAAAAGATCTTTCTAGGAAATGGAATATCTATTACATATTTGAATATATTGGACCTTCTTTTCCCTCTTTTGTACTTAACCAAATTCCTGTTTCTTTTTCCCCTCTACTTTCTCTTTCTGGTTACTTAGTCGTTTTTTCGAAAATGTCTCAATGCACGCATTGGCGGACTCACGGGTTCACATTTGCGCTCGTGCTTTTATATCGTGACTCCGACTGACCGCTACCCATTACATGCCTAGGGAACTATTTTCACCCCATTTTGAAGCTCGTGCGTCCGCTTTCCATATTTCGCCATTTCTTGGAATCTCTTTCGTGCCTCCAATTCCATACTTACCCAAAATTTTCGCTTGCAGTTTCCGGGACAGGTGGATTGCACTTCCAATGTTCCTTTACCTACAAATAGCCCCTCGGATTTTGCGATATACAAATTGACTTCCAGGCTCCTACATCAACCCCTCTTTTGTGTTACACAATTTGCACTCAAAAGTTTTGATACATACAATTTGACCGTCGGGGCCTCACGTCTCCTAGGGAACCCTTGTCAACCTATTTTGAAGCTCGTCCGACTGCTTTCCACACGACCATTTCTTACAATCTCTTTCGTGAATCGTCAGGTTGGCGGGTTCAGACAATTTCCAATTCCTAGTCGTTGTTTTTTGTGCCTGCCACCTTCGCACTTCTTTCCAAGTATATGCAATAAGTATATAAATTCTCTAAAAACATGCAGAAAAGATCTTTCCAGGAAATGGGATATCTATTACATATGTGAATATATTATCCCTTCCTTTCCGTCTTCTATACTTAACCAAATTCTCATTTCTCTTTTCCCTGTACTTTATCTTTTTCGTTACTTAGTCGTTTTTTTCCGAAAATGTCTAGTTGCACAGGTTGGAGGACTCGCAGGTTCACAGTTTCACTTGTGATTTTATATCACAACTCCGATCGACCGCTTCCCCATTCCATAACTGGCCACTTCTCTAACCGCGGATTCCCGGGTAGGCGGGCTCTAGATTGCACTTCTTTTGTTCCATGACCTTCAAACAACACCCTGACTTCCACGATATACGAATTTACAACTGGACTCTCACATCATACCTCTCCCATGTTACACGATCTTCCCATCATCCCCTCTTCCATGGTACACATTTTTCACTCAAAATTTATGACATACAATTTGACTGTTGGCTCGTCACGTCTCCTATGGAACTATTGTCACCCCATTTTGAAGCCCGTATGTCCGCTTTCCATACTTCGCCATTTCTTCGAATTTATTTCGCAAATTGTCGGGTTGGCGGTTTCACGAAATATCCAATTCCTAATCGTTGTTTCCTGTGCCTGTGTCATTTGCACTTCTTTCCAAGTATGCAATAACCGAGGTTTAATGCTAACAACTCACCATGCCTCGAGGAGATCATCATAATAATTGTTCCTACACAACTTATACATAAACATGCAGAAAATATCTTTCCAGGTAATGGGATATCTATTACAAATACTTACCAACTTTTTCACTTGTGGGTTCCCAGACAAGCGGGTTCAAGACTTCCCTTGCATTGTTCTGTGACCTGCAAACAACACCCGAAATTCCATGATATACATGCAGAAAATATCTTGCCAGGTAATGGGATATCTATTACAAATTTCAATATATTAGTGAAAACGTGTCTGACCGACCATTTTCCTATTCCATACTTAGCCACTTTTTCGATTGCGGGTTCTCAGACAGGCGGGCTCAAAATTTCCCTTCCATTGTTCCACAACTTGCAAAGAGCGCCCGAAATTCCACAAATATAAAAACCGTCTACTGGACTGCCCCATCATGCATTTTTCCCTTTTACGCCTTTTGCAGTCAAAATTTCTGAGACATGCAAATTGACCGTCGGGCCCTCACCTCTCCTAACAATCCCCTGTAACCCTATTTTGAAACTCGTCTAACCGCTTTTCATAATTGGTCATTCCTTACTTGCTCTTCCCCATCCTCGTCATCTTTGCACTTGTTTATAATAAAAAATTGTTTAGAAAAACATTAATATATATATATATAATAAAGACATATAATTTGACCATCGGGCGCTCACCTCTCCTCGGTATCGCTTGCAACCCTACTTTCAAGCCCGTCTG
>JZKD02S0409412.1:283887-312379 GCA_000966675.3 Picea glauca | reverse complement strand
GAATGAAAGATCCTTTATTGATAACAACATAGAATTTGGTTACAACCTATAACCATTGCGGCACAGTCCCAAAATTGGCCTCCAAGTTCCTCCACCTAAGGCCAGATATGACAAGCACAACCTCCAAAGCTTTGTGTTCCAACAAATCCAAGGAATAAATGGATTTCTTTGCAACAAGATAAGGGGAAAACAAACCCTGAAAACAAGGGTTTTCATGGGAAAGGACAATCTCAGAAGCAAGGTGTAAAGGGGACTTGCAGGGATATAAGGAACATTCCAGCATAAGGATGCATTTATTTAATATATTTTTCCTCAATCCCAATGCTCTCTTTTATAATCCATTTTGATGTTGGATTAGTTATGAACGAGCTAGAAGAGGTCGGGAACCTAGAGAATCCGTCAACTTTTCCCGAAATATCAATATTTAATATTTGTTTGAGCCAATTAAACATGTACATGGGTTTCTAACTAGCAAGTCGTGTATGCACTCTAGTTTCTTTAAGGAGATTCGTTTACATCAAGCAAAATGGGATTTTTATGATATTTTTTGGGAAGAAAAGGGGGATTTTGTACCTGCAAGTAGGGAAATTGACGTAATTGAGGAAAATGAGTCATCATGATCATATGTGTTGTCAAATGATGCTATAATTTATTCCCCTTAATATGTAAGGTCAGAAGACAAATGGATGACTACCTGCAATGAAATTTCTTGTAAGTATCAATCTATATTAACTTAATGTCAATGAATATATACCTATATCCTAAGAGTGAATTTCTATAATGTACCATTTAATTAAAGATGGGTCAATTGCATTGATTAATTATATACTAAAATTAGTGTATATAAAATGATGATCCCACAACAAGTAAATTTTTCCAAGATCCATCATGAAAATATCTCTTAAGAATCACTTGTTAACTTATCTGGAATGACTCTAAGAATGCCTTTACCTTCCCAATGAGTTATTATAACATAATAAATTAAGGAGACAAGACTTAAGGATAGTTCAAGGTTTTAAGGTTTATAAGGTTGAAAAAATTGTACAGAAAGGAAATCATTCTACCTTTAACCACTTACGAATTAAGATGAATCCTACGTCATCCTTGGCATAATTTAGCCAAGTTTTAAAGAGTTAAAATTAAAATTAGACCATCTTAGGGTGAAAACATAAGGAAATATGTCGCTAAAGACATCAATTAACTCTTTCATTAAAACAATATTTAAAACTCGCATTAATAACAATACCCAAATTGTAATTAGTAACCATGACTGTCGTTAGTCAATGATATCGGAAGTTGTCATTAAAATCCATACCAAATCTTGCAGTAAAAACAACGCCCAACTGGTATTATTAGACCATAAGCCTGTCAATAAGCCAAGCGTGGGCATGCAGGCCCCGCGTATAAGGCAAGGAAGCTCGAGGGACTGAGCGTGGCGTATAAGGCAAGGAAGCTCGAGGGACTGAGCGTGGGCATTGACTCCGACAACAACAGGGAAGGAGTCAGTTTCTGGTCGCGTAGGCAGGATGGCAGGAGTCAGTTTCGAGTACAGAAATCGAAAAATAATGGACTGCGCACTCAATCTCTAAGTCTGTCAAACATCTGTCACTGGAGTTCGCTTGAGAACAACAACGATGTCACAAGAAAGTGCTCACACCTAGAATTCCAAGGGAAAGGCATGCACTATGAGTTCTCTACACGCCAAACAGAGAGTCCCTCCAGGAGAAGGCTCCCAACCCAGTCGGAAATGCGACTGAGTGCATACGCAAACAAACTCAAGGGTTTAGGGCGCCAAGGGTCTAGGGCGCCAAGGGTCTGAGTGAAGACAAGAACCTGGAAGAGAGCGCAGAGGTCAAGGCACAACATCAGTCTTAGCGTGAACATAAGAAGAAGGATGCGCGTGCCAAATAAAAAGTTTCAGTCTAACTAAAACAAGCCACTAGTCCACTCGGTTTCCAAGGATGGTCAGCAATCTTAGCTCTCGTCCAAAATCGAAGGCTAGGAAAAATAAAATGAACACTTCAAGCAAGAACACACATGCCGAGAAAAGAAAAAGGACAAGAACGCCTGGCATCAAGCGGAAACTGGAGCACAGTGAGCATGTGCAGTAAAACAAATCTTTAATCGAACCCAACAACACACAATGAGATAGTATTCAAGGACAATTTTAAGGCAGCGCAACAATGAACAAAACTCAAGAAACAAAACCGGAATGGACAGAATTGGCTGCGCTATCGAATTTTAAAACACAAGAAATAAAACTAAGGGACAGTTTCTTAAAAAAAAAGGACCATAAAGTACTGATAAAAAAATCTCTCCTTGCTAGGTAGAGAAAAGATCCTACACTTATTATCCATACACAGGAAAGCAGGGCATTTGAATCTAAATCCTTAATATCAGAGTGCAAGACAGTCGACCGACTGCTTAAGCACAGACTAATAACTCAAAGGATAAAGAAACAAAAGATAAAAACACAAATTTGCATCCACACCTTCTCTGTGGAGAACAAATAATGAAAAAAAATGCAGTCAAGGAGTAAAGAAAACATAAGAGCGCAGGCAAGTTTTTGAGTCTGGGGCTCATTCTGGCTACGCGCAAATAGACAGTAACTGAGAAATAAAATATATTGTGGATAGCAAGGGTTCTTACTGGATGAATCAAACGACAAGAGGATTACAATTACCATAGAAATGCATGTGCAAGGAAAGCTCATGGAAATGAAATCATCATCTGAGTACAGTAAAATAAACAAGTGTAAATTAAATTTTTTTGCAAGTAACAACTTTAACAGGTGTACCTTTACCGACGACAATGAGGCGAAGATGTCCTCCCACTCATTCGCTTAGTCTATATCCCGCTTGTCAACTAATGATACCTCAATGGTACCTCCCAGCCAACGCTAGTGATACTCTTCTTCCCCCTGAGCCCGGCGAGCCACAAAGGGGCCACACATACGATAACAAAGAATGCTAGCACCCAAATCGTCTCACAAGGTCGAGCTACCACTCGTTACCTGAGCTGGGTATCCCAACTCCCACAAGAGAAAGTTCAGTAAAGATGGAATTTCAGCAGCGTAACGTTACGCAAGCCAGATGTGATCGATACTCCTCATTCGCCATATTTTTTATAGAGTTTATTAGTCATTAGTTTCCCAAAACCCTCATTAGATTCCCTATCATTTAATTACTTTCGAAAAACCTCCCCTGTACACATGTCGCCCAATCCCCTTGTTGCACCAGAAAATCAACTTATTAATTAATTAAATATTCCTATTTCCCTCACCCACTCAAAACCGTTCTTAAAAATGCTCCTCGGTGTTCCATTATTCCCTTACAATTCTTAAATGACTTGCGTCTTAATTAATTCATAGTATAGTTCATAAATAGAAAGTTCCAAAGGCTAGATTTCTTACTAAGTTAGACATTCCCGTTTTTCTTTAAGTTTCCCCTTTTCTTTAAGTTTCCCCTTTTCCTTAGGTTTCCACCTTATCTTTAAGTTTCATTTTTTCTTAAAGTTTCCCATTTTTATAACTAAGTTTAGAATTAGCAGGTTTAGACAAAAACAATCAAATAACCCTTTTATTAATTAAACCTTTATTAAAATTTCCACTTTAATTATTAATGGTTGAATTTTCTTTACCCCTTCATGTTATGTGTCTAATTAGTTTTTTTTTTGTTCTAAGGTTTTACTTGGACCTAGGTTTTCAATTCACTAGGCTTGGCAACAGTTCTTAAGCAAAAAATTAGTTATTAAACTTTACTTATCACATCATTCATTTAAGGCCGACCAGGTCCTAAGGAGGCATAGTTTTCTAGGCACTAGGTTTATTAACTTACGAGTCAAAATCATGACGTGCTCTTCAGAATGCACTACATGCTCCAAGGGTGCCCCTCGCCTCTTTCCATTTTTTTTGCGCGACGTGCCCTTCAAGACGCACTATGTGCTCCAAGGGTGCCACTCGCCTCCTAAATGAATTTGGTAGACGTCAAACCGTTGGAGTCAATACTTCGCCAGGTGATCTTGTGGGAGACTAAGGGATGCTAAAGAATAAGGACCATGCCTTATTGTGTGCCCCTTAGAATCATCATGAACGACTGTCACAGTCTGCCCTCATGGCATCGCAGGTCTCTTGAACTAGGTAATTGTTAACCTATAGTTCAAGCCACGACGAGAGTGCTAGTAGGATGTGGCAGGGTTACTGCCACACCTCTCCCTCAATGTATCTGGTTTTCGTGCATGACCCCTCTACTCCAAAGGTGTATCTGGTCGACAAGCTATCGTCAACCTACATTCATCAACGAATCATGTCAGCAATAATAATCAACATTATAACATCTAATCGTATGTACATATGTCACATCAACAACATTCAAACCCTAACAGTCCACTCCCTGACTCGATCCAGAGTCCACAGAGTTTCATCGATGCCTCGACATCCTCAACGTACAAAGTCCTGCACACTCAGGAGAACCTAATCAATATCATCTGTCTATGTAAATACAACAAAATGACATATCATCAAATCCACAATATCTCATAATCATAATTAAAACAACCAATAGTATAATGACCTGGATCACTTGCACACAAGTGTCCTCAAAGAATAAGTTCTCTCAGTGTGCACAAGAGCGGGATGTTACATACACCACCTCTTGTTTTAAACTTTGTCCATGTAACATCTCTCTCTTGCGCACACTGAGCGGAATTATTCTTTGAGGACACTTGCGTGCAAGTGATCTGGTTCTTCATACGATTGGTTGATTTCATTATAATTATGAGATATTGTGGATTTGATCATATGTTATTTTTGTTGTATTTACATAGACAGGTGTTATTGACTGGGTTGTCGTGAGTTTGTAGGACATTGGAAGTTGAGAATGTCGAGGCATCGATGAAACCCCTTGGACTTCGGATCGAGTCGGGGAGTGGACTGTTAGTGTTTGAATGTTGTTGATGTGACATATGTACATATGATTAGATATTATGATGTTTATTGTTATTGCTGACATAATTTGTTGATGGATGTAGGTTGACCATAGCTTGTTGACCAGACTCACATTTGGAGCAAAAGAGTCATGCACGAAAACCAGAGACATTGAGGGAGAGGTGTGGCAACAACCATGCCACAACCTACTAGCACTCTCTTCGTGGCTCGAACTGTAGGTTAACGATTACCTAGTTTGAGAAGATCCTGAAGTCATGAGAGAAGATTGCGACAGTCGCTCACGATGATTCTAAGAGGCGCACAATAAGGAAAGCTCATTATTCCTTAGAGGTCCTTAGTTTCCCAAAAGATTACCTGACACAGTATTGACTCAAGGGGTTTGATGTCTACCAAATTCAATGAAGAGGCGAGTGGCACCCTTGGAGCACATAGTGCGTCTTGAAGGGCATGTCGCGCAAATAAAACAGAAATAGATGAGTGGCACCCTTGGAGAACGTAGTGCGTCCTGAAGGGCACATCACAATTTTAACTTTGGTAAGTTAATAAATCTTGTGCCTAGAAAAGTATGTCTCCTTAGGACCTGGTCGGCCTTAAAATGAATGATGTGATAAGTAAAGTTTAACAACTAATTTTTCTCTTAAGAATTGTCGCCAAGCCTAGTGAATTGAAAACCTAGGTCCTAGTAGAACCTTAGAACAAAAAAAACTAATTAGACATATAACAATAAGGGGGTAAACAAAATACAAGCATTAATAATTAAAGTGCAAATTTTAATAAAGGTTTAATTAATAAAAGGGGTATTCGGTTGTTTTTGTCTAAACCTGTTAATTCTGAACTGAGTTATAAAAAGGGGAAACTTTAAGAAAAAGGGAAACTTAAAGAAAAGGGGGGAAACCTAAGAAAAATGGAAAACTTAAAGAAAAGGGGAAACTTAAAAGAAAAAGGGGAATGTCTAACTTAGTAAGGAATCTAGCCTTTCGAACTTTCTATTTATGAACTCGACTAGGAACTAAGTAAGGCATAAGTCATTTAAGAATTGTAAGGGAATATTGGGACACTGATGAGCGTTTTTATGAACACTTTTATGTGGGTGAGGGAAATAGACAAATTTAATTAATTAATAAATTGATTTTCTGGTGCAACTAGGGGATTGGATGACATGTGTACGGGGGAGGTTTTTCTTAATTAAATAAATGAAAAAAATGAATCTAAGGAGGGTTTGGGAAAATATGACTAAGAAACTCTATAAAATGGATGGCGGAGGAGGAGTATGACACATTTGGCTTGCATAACATTACACTTCTGAAAATTCATCTCGACTAAACTTTCTCTTGTGGGAGTTGGGATACCCAGCTCGGATAACGAGTGGTAGCTCGACCTTACGAGGCGAGTTGGGTGATAGCATTCTCTTGTATTGTATGTGTGGCCCCTTTGCGGCTCAGGGGGCTCAGGGGGAAGAAGAGTACCCCTAACATTGGCTAGGAGGTACTGGTGAGGTCTCATCAGATGAAAAGTGGGATCTGGATGAAGTGAACACGCGGGAGGACGTCTTTGCCTCATTATCGTCAATAAAGATATGCCTGTTAGAGTTGTTACTTGTAATAAAATTTAATTTATACTTGTTTATTTTACTGTATTCTGTTATCAATGTAATCCCCTTATCGCTTGATTGATCCTGTAAGAAACCTTGTTATCCACAGTGTCTTTTATTTCTGAGTTACTGTTTAATTGTGTGTGGCTAGAATGAGCCCCAGACTCAAACCTTTCCTATGGTTTTGTATCTCATGTCTACATTTTGTTTATTCCTTTATTACATTTTATTTTTTTATTATTTTGTCCTCCACGGAGAAGGTCTGGATGAACATTTTTGTTTTGTTTTATGTTCCCTTATCCTTTAAGTTTTTAGTCTGTGCCTGAGTAGTCGACCAAGAGCCGAATCGACTGTCTTTCACTCCAGTGTTAAAGATTTAGATTCAAATTCCCTTCTTTCTTGTGCATGGATAATAATTGTAGAATCATTTCTTAGCCCAGTAAAGAATTCTCTCCTGGGCATTTATTTCCTCTCTTTACCCACCGAACCATTCCTTTTCTTCGTGCCTTGTTTTTTTTTTACCTTGCGTCTTGGATCCTTTGTATCTCTGCGCCAGAACTCTTAATGAATAAACCTTCCCTGTCTTGCAACACTAACCTAGTCTATGATTAGCACCATCTCTTGTCATGTTGTAGAAATTGAATCTTGTACCGATCTTGGGATTAGAGTCATCTCTCCAGAGTTTTCTTGTACACTATAGAAGCATCGTCTCCTCTTTACTGCTTTACAATTATAAGTATTCCTTGCAATCTCTACCTTGCCGAGGACATCTGAGAATATCAGACAGTACCACAGTGAGCTTGTAGGAAACCTGATAGTCAATGCGATGGGCTTAGACAACCCAGTTGCTTATTTCTTTTCCTCTCAGCGATTGCTCCTCAATCTTTGCATATTTTATGTATAACAATTTGTTGTATAGTGATATGTTGTATAACGATATTGTCTGTATAATGATATTTTTGTACAAATATTTGTTGTATAAGAATATGCATATTTTATGTATAACGATTTGTTGTATAACGATTTGTTTTATAACGATATTTTATGTATAATGATATTTTCTATATAACGATTTGTTTTATAACGTTTTTTTATATACGATTGCTCCTCAACCTTATCATTTATGTAATTGATTGACATGGGAAGGATGAATTGAAACATCAAGGTTTCTAAAAAAATTCCGACAGAAGCCGACTTCCCTTGAACATAAACATGACATAAAATGTGACTTGGGAAGCATTGACTATAAATTGGGATATGCTTGTGATAGAGGGGGCATCAAAAAACACTCGATATGACTGGAAGAATAGCTAGTTGGAGGATATTATTCTCAAAATATTAGAAAAAAGGCCTCCTAAAGTCATACCAAACCCAAGTAATGAGGTAAAGACTCATAGGATTGTGTTATGTTCAAGGGAGACATAAGTAGCTTCCATATAAAAAACAAGACTCATTCCCATCCTTTTTTTTTTTCCTTTTCATATTATAAATCCTAAAAATAATAAAAGAATGCTATGATACAGTGGAGGAAATGAGTGTCGCAGGAAACCAAACTAGTTCCAAGCATAAGGAACAAACCGATGCTTAATGCAGGGAAATCATGTGCAAGATATTGACACTTGGGGGAAAGTTTCCTCTAGGGATACAGGTGTCAAGTCACAAAGGTTAGTATTGCAAGGCTAGTGACTTTTCCAGAATGTATAGATAATGTCTATATAACAGCAAGTTGAAGACGACATTAAGCCCAAAACGTGTGAGCGATCAATATGAAATGCAAATACAACTCAACACACACACAAAAAATTAGAATCCTCGCGAGTAATTGACCAACAATAGTTGAGAATAAGATATGAATCTTCAACTCAAATTCATGGTAGGACTAGATAGGGCTTTTGAGCCTATGAAAAAATTGTAGTATGGTTGTCAAAATGGCTAGTGAGGAGCTAACTAGGACAACCATGATAAGGTAATCTCTACCACCTGTAAACAACACCTTTAGAAAAACTTGAAGGTATATTGTCGAAAAGAATGGGGTTGACCCTATGTAAAATATGTGATCGATAAAGATAAATACATAATGCAGGTGGAATTAAACCTACCTTATATGCCAATAAATAACATGATACTCGCCGAAGAAGTTACCGAAATGCCACTATATATAAAAATATATGTGGAAAAAGATATCTCCTAAGGAAAATTGCATAAGTAAACATATCATGGGAGATTGCAATAGTCAAAATGGTGTAAAAGTGTTAAAGAGGGGGTAAAAAGTATATAAAAAGTGGAAAAAATGAGTTAAAATAGGTGAAAAACACATGTTTACCATATTATTTGATTTTCACCATTTGGAGAGCATTTGGAGCCTTTTTAACTTTCAACCTTCTGAGGACCAGTATGGGACACACAGAGCTCAGAATCCAAAATCGCTTGGACCAGGTAAGAGACCACTTCCTCTTTTTCAATTTCATCCATAAGTTTTTAGATTTTAGTGTTTTTTTAGTATTTAAATGTGTTTTGAAGGGTGCACAGTCATGTACGTAGCCTTCGTTCACATGGGTCATGTACATAAGAAAATTTACCAAGTCCCTTTTAGTGACAATCGCGTATGTATGTGATTGTCCTAAAAGGAAATCATGTATATCCCCGTAAACGTTAAAAAAAAAAAATTATCTCAAAATTTGGAAAACAATTTGCAAGATGATGATTGAATGGAGGAAAAGAGAGCACGGATAAGTTGATAATGAGGTTATGGATGATCTAGACGATCAATAATCCCTTCGACGATGCAAATTGTACAAGTTCTTTCATTCTAACAACATTAGGGAAAAACAAAGATTGCTTGAGACATTGATAAATTACTCAGAGTCGAAAGCAGATGCTTTCATGATTATAGGGCAATATTTAAGAATTGAGACTGAGGATATATACTTACTTAATGGGATACCTCTTTAAGGTGACATAGTTAAATTGAATGGAAAAGCATCCATTGGTCTCACATTCAATGAATACATTTCTTTGTATTTCTCAATTGAGACAAAGAAAGTTAGGAGCCAACTCTCAATAAAGTAGATTGAAATCCTAAGCCTCAAGATTATTGTGTTGACAATTTCCCATATTATAAGATCAACATCTCTACATAAGGATTAAAAAGTGATGATGTTCTATGCAAAGAAGGATTGAGTCCAATATTATATGATTGGAGTACCTTATTGTTGATGTGGATGAAGGCCTAGTTAATAGGATACACGCAAGTCAAAATGAAGAACTTCGGATTTGGGAGCCTCTTGTGTTTCTTTTTCTTTGAGAGAGTACCCATGATGAGTCCTACAGTGGATATCCATACACATTATATGAGATGTGGCATGATGTACCGATGGACCGAGGTACTCCCAAGGCAGGGAGGGGGACAACTAGGAGATCCCCGGGATGATGCATTTTTCGCTTGGTGGTCATGCCAAGTGGTTGTGATCGAGGATCATCCCTATGCATGGATAGATTATTACAATGACCGTAAGATTCCTATTCCTCCTAGCAGTGTCTATGAAAATATCAACATAAGAATTTTATTTTTTTAAATTATTTGATTTTTATATTTTAATGATTTTAAAACTTAAATGTTTTTGGTGAGGATCAGGATAATAATGTGATTGTTTGATTATATGGATGTGGGACTGAGGAAACCTAAGGGATTTCATCTCCATGGTCGATGTGGTCTTGATGGAAAACCACAGAGATATTATGACCAAGTATTATATAACTTCTATGAGAATATGAAGATATTGGTACGTTCAGTGTCATTGGTATAGATTGAAGATTTACCAGAGAAGATGCAATGACAAGCAGTTGGGGTACCACAAGCATGGGTATTTTGGCATCTAGCCAATTTCATGGTGTGTTATAAGTGGCATGATACGGGAAGGGTAGGTCCCTTAGGACTATGATGATGAGATCACGTATATTCTATTTGGTTACAAGAGAATCGAAGTAAGAGGGGAAAATGTTCACAAAACCACTTTTATTACTAATTGTTATACTATGCCTTACAAATGTCTTCCTTCTCTCTTATTTGATGCAAGTACCCCCTTTAAAAGACCTATACACACAATTTTAATGAATTGTTTAGTCTCCATGATTATCTTGATGATTTAATCACATGCATCAAGGGGATGATAATTGCATCAAAATTGCAAGTGTTGGGTCCTTTCCAAATCACTTTTGTCTTGGACACTAAATCATACATTTTAAGGAAATTACAGAGACAATTATTTTCCTACAACACTAACAGTCCTCGCTTGAAGTATTTTCAGGGGCCAGCATGAAAAGTTCTAATGCTGATTGGATTTTTGTATACTAGTAGCCTAGCTCTGCTTTTAATTTTTGTGCTTCTTTTCTATGCTTACAGTACTTTGATTTCTTCCTTCTGAGTTAATTTTTCTTTCTTTGCTGCATTCATTTATGTATTTTATTGTTGTTGTTTTAGTTTCTGCAACTCTACTTTCTTCATGATATTGTTTCCTATTATCTTTGGTTAATTTGGTCAAATAGGATGTTGGATCAATTCTGCCATAGTGACACTCCTGCAAAGCATTGTTAGCCAATAACAATCAAGCTTACACAGCTGTTATGATGTCTCCTCTAAAGGGCCCTGGAAATTGTTATATATTTCCATTGTTGTCTTATAAAGGATTGGTTATCTCCCTCTTCTTCTTGCCATTTATTCATCCATTGAGATTTTAAGAGCAAGTCTAAAAGTTAGAGAGCAGATTCCGGTCGAATGATTATGCATACAGTGGTAAAAAACCCTCATACTTAACACTTTTCATGAATTATTTCCAAATTCTCGGTCATCTTTCTATTAAATCCACTCACTTCCCTCTGTTTCATAATATTCTTGGTTTACCTTCCATGCATGTTGTTCTCGATTAACAAAACCATGAGTTCTGAGTTCTAAATCCGTTGAAAACAAATTTCCCTGTGGAGTCGCCAGTTTGTTGACGATTAAAATCACAACTAAGTTTTGCCTGCAAAGTATTTCTAAAACCTATTATTATTAAAAGTTAAATAGTACTAGTAGGTGGGACCCCCTTATATTTTTGGGATCATATCTATTCATATGTGATGTTGTGATGATGTTCGACATGGCTTACATGGTTAATGAGATATTGTTTTATGGGCTATGGTTTGAGGCTTATGAAGTATTGGTTCTCTGTGTTACTACAGCCTATGCTATTCATTGACACCACTACTACCCATTCCTGGAAAACCTGCATAACTAACATGTTAGTAACATATATAAGCAATTGAAAAGAAATGAAAACAATGCAACAAATGCAAAAGGAAGCATTTGAGTTATGCTATACTATATGCATGAAAGATTTAAATGATTATGAGTAAATCCTAGATAGAAAGTAATAGTTATGCGATTTGATTGAGTTATATGGTTAATATGCATATGGTATGAAATGTTGGTGGCACATTTGGCAAGGTAATGGATCCTAATGGTTATGCGAATTGTTGAATTATATGGAACTTGGTTGAATTATGTTATGGCATAAGTTAGAAATGTGATATGACCACATTGTTGGTTTTAATGGGTGATGGTTTCAATACATGGTTGATTAATTGTGTCGATGGAAATCTTGCCGACATGTACTAGGGAATTAATGCACTTTGAATGGAGGCAACGTGCATTTATTGCACGTCACCTTTTATCCTTCGGTGGTCGCCACCCTAATTGGGCTATTGTTAAATTTTGTTGTTGTGGTTATGCTCTGACTTCCTAGCAGAGGGGAACCGCTTGACCAACTCGCGTTTTAAGGTGTTTGATTAACAGGTATGTCTTTTTGTGGCCATTCATGAGTCTTCTCTAGTTATAAAATTATTAATGGCTTGGGTGTATCGGTTTTTGTTTCCTTAAGCATTGCAACTGTGTAAATTTGTGTTCTTGGAATGAGGCATTGATGGTTCTTTTTGCAATATTCTTGAATTCATAGAAATTGTTGGTCATCCGGGGTATCCTTGTTGGTTTAGTTGGAGTATTTTTGTTTAGTCTTGTCTCAGCTGGCTTTCTTCACGCGTTCACATCACGTTTCCAGTCTTTGGCTTTTATGGGTTTGATTATTGGAGACACTCTGCGTCACTGTGTTTTGTTCAATGGAGCATTAGTTGTTTCCACCACTAAAAGGCCATGCAGTTGGTTATTTTGTTAAGTTATCGACCCTGTCTTCACTTCAGCGTTGTGGTTGTTGACTATAGAACCACGAGGGTTATACCCTGTGTGTGTTAAGAATCGTTACTGGTAGAGTTAAAGTATTGATCCTCTGTTATAGCCCCCTATCATAGATTTGTTACATGTCCATGAATGAGTCATGGTTCTTCCTGTGTGTGCACCGTTGGCCTCATAGTTTTCACCATTACGAGGAGTTGGATCTGTTCTCCCTGTGTTGGCTACAGAGAAAAACCTTAACCCTCCATTCTGGAGTTTTATAGAGAATATTGTCGGGCATGTCAAGTCTACTATGGGTTATTGTGGATTGAATGTATTGTCAATTAATTTGAATACACACTCGCCCAGTTGGTCATATGACAGTCTGGTTGGTTTGGCATCTAGTTACTGCCACTGTTATAACAATGGTAAACCCTGCATTATTAATTGCATAATTCAATACACAGAGTCGCTCTCCTTATGGTTAATAACTCAATATTGTTAATTAAGAGGGTCGTTGCCCCGGATTCGAATTAATGTGTGGGTATGTGTGGTTGCCACAACTTTCTACGTTGATTGATTTTTACGACAATGGTGAATTGGTTGGTTGATACACAGTCATTGGTATTTGTGCACTAAGGATTATTTGGATGTTTAGCTGGCATTGGTTACAAATTATTTCTGTTGCTCACGCATACCGTGTTGTGTGTGTGTTGTTTCTACACAATGAAATAATGGTCATTGTAACTGTTTGTTTCTTTTGGGGCCGAATGGTTATTGCAACCAGGAAGACTGTATGAAATACATCCACTGCATGCTTATGATTTCCTGATTTTATAAGCCAAGTTGTACATAGCATAGTTGATTACAATTTGACTAAATCAAATCAATATTGTATTAGATTGTTGGCTCAGCATGATGGGTTAAGTTATTACTATGACTGCATGTTTGGTTTTGTTAAATGGAGATGTTTCATCGTAGTGTTTTGGTGGCTGCGCACTGTTTATAACATGGATAGCTTGGGTTTCAAACTCAGGGATACCCACAAAGTTTTAAGCATGTTTTTGTTGCAACCTGATCATTTGTTGAGATAGACATGTTGTTGATAACCTGTCATGTTTGATGGATGGCCTAGATTTTTAGAGTCACATTGAATTGGGATTGTGCAGTGACATAGTTACACTTGCATGATTGAATTATTCTATGCATATCTTGTGTTGGAATGGTGGTTGTTTTCTGTCTGTTTAAATGTCAATTCAGGTTTTGCAATTTAATCTGGATTATTGGGTTGACTTCCCCTATATATGTTTAACGAATATAATTTTGTTTAAATGACAGGCCCGATTGCAGTGATAGTGTGTCTTCATTGTTAATTTTGGAAACATGACTTTGAGTATGTTTTTTGATTGAAGTAATGTATGGGAAGTGATTGATTTTGATGATTAACTGAGTGGGAATGGTTATTGTTTGAAAATTGTTATAAGATGCAAAGTATATAAATGAAAGGAACAAAACCCCTTTACAGATTGTGTGGAATACATATTGTCTTTTGATGGCACTGTGTTGGATATTTGATTATCAACAATGAACTTGTTAAGCACACAATAATTGATATTTGGTCACAATGATTGATGGTTGGTGCATCTCTTTTCACAGATTGTTTTATGGATCACTTAATTAATTTCATGAATAGTAATCATTCTTCTTCCCTTCCATTATTTCATTTCTCGCTAATTACAACTCCCATCATCTTCCCTTCTTCATTTTTTCACTCCCTATTCTGAGATTGATTATAGTCAAGAGATTTTTGGTGATAAAGTAGTTGAAAGTGTCAGTGTTTTGTTTGGAACACAATGATGTTTTATTGGTTTACTTTATAGTTGATTGTTGTTGTCATTGAGCAATAACCATGTTTTTTGCCCCTCATTATATCATGTTTTGCTCAATACAAACCCCTGGCATATCCAAGAACCCGTTTTCACCCCCTGCTCATTGATAAACAATAAAACAATTTGTATGGATTGGATTGCACGAGTCTGATACATTTTCAAGCCAAGTCTATTTCATATTTTTAAGAGTTGTCATGTATGGTTATTTAAAAGACTATTTTCTAATCAATGACGCATGCAGGGATGAGTTTTTTTAGTCGAGGTATCCATGGCCGAGGAAACAAAGGTAGAGGTAATTAGAACCGAGGCCCAAGAAGTCCCAGGTTCTCCATACATTCTAATGTTGATTCACAAGAGCTTGGCCAATTGTTGCAGGAAGGATTTTTCAATTGGATTGGGCAGGGAGTAGTCCAACCTAGGCATGAAAGGCCTCCTTTCCAATCCTCGCATGCCCCTGGTAACCCCGTACCTCCTCATGTCTCATTGCAACCTGAGGTTCCTAAAAATGATGGATGGCAGGAGATTGTCCACCCAACAGTATCCCAACATCATGGCTGACCCAAAATGTCCTTGCCTACTCCTCCACCTATTAACCCCATTGTCCAAGATACCCCTGACCACTCGCCAGTGCAATCCTCCCATGCTAGAAAGAGATTGAAAACTAAATCCCACCATGCCCTTGTTAAAGGAAAATCCACCACTTCCCCTTCCTCACCCTCCAATGGCTCTGACAAATATTTGTCTTCCCGGATGCATTTGAGGGATGATTGTTCCCACGTGATCAACGGGATTAGGCCTAAAGGCTCTACACATTCAAAGGAAAATTTAGGAAAATCAAGAGGTGACAGTAGCAATCAAGGAAGGGTTGCATCGCAGACTGGGAAATGTGTATTTTGAGATTTTATTTTTATCCATTGTTGATGACTGTTGACTTTAGGAAATTTTGGACAACATTTTTATTTTGGATATATGAGTAATATTTTTGAAAATAATTTCAAATTTAATGAGCTAAATTTGACAAAAGTGAATATGTTGATGGGAGACACAAGAAGGTGTGTTTTACTTAACTAATGGTTATTCTATGACTGTTATGATTGTTATGAACTAAAGTGAGTCACAAGGGGTCCCACCTACTAGTTATTATTGATTTATAACCCTTATTATAATTATTACTCTTCCCCCTAACTAAAGTTAGTTGAGTATTTTAATTAACTTAACTAATGAGTTGGTTCAACTACTTCAACCAATTCTAATTTGTTTAAAAGAAAAAGGAAAGGGAGGAACACAAGGGGGATAGAAGCAGAAGAATACTAAGGTTTGATCTTTGAGTTTATGTTGAGATAATTTAGTTTTCATTCATTCATTATTCATCACAAGCCTAATTCTCTTTTATGATAGTAGGGTCTTATTGTACACAACAATATTCAGGGTTGAATCACATCATTCAGACACTTGTTTTTTAGAGGTGTTGATCTATCTTTGATATTTTGTGTAGACTTGTCTGATTGTGAATTATTTTTCATGACTGACAAAGAATATTGTGCAGAGTCGAGTGGGCAGCAATTTGTGGCAATATGATCTAGCTTTTAGAGTTCAGTTTTGGTTTTCTGTCAGAGGTCCTTTTGTATGTTCCATCGGGGATGTCTGGTCCAAATTTTTTGCATGAGATTTTGTAAATAAAATGACTCTTTGGTGAATTTGAATGAAATAAAGGATTTATTTGTCTCATGTGTCTTGATTATCATCTTGGTGAATTTTCTTCTATCTTTACATTTATTTCAGCAACTGATATGTTCAGAAAATTACAGTAAATTTTCAGCAAGCTTTTTGTTGATAAAAGATTAGCCTAAGCACTTGTAATTAATACTTGTGAGTTAGGATGTTAATTTTGTTGTCTATAAACATAGGGTGATATTCCCGTCTATATTTCTTTACCCAAGAATAATCTGAAAAATATTGAGTAAGATCATTTCATATATTTTCCTCAACACTCCTTTTTTTCCAGAATTCATTTCCCTTTTAGAAAAGTTGATGCTTTGAACGAGAGCTAGGAAGTATCTTCACAAAATAATATTTTTTTGAATTTAGACACAAAATCATTGTATACCTCATAGAAATGATGTCTAACCCTCTGCATTCATAAATCTTGATACCACATAGTCACGAGGTCCACCTTTATTTTAACCCTTCTGGAAACATTTAAACCCTCAAAAGTATGGCAATATGTGATAGAAAATAATTAATAAGATGACATATAAAACTTCTTCTCAGTTTTGAAGTTTGTCAACTATGCAATAATCTCATTTGAAATAATCTTTGCTCAGTCAAATATTTTGTTTTCCTTAACTATGAAATAAAGTATATATAATTCCAATCGAGGAATGGTTTCTGTAGAATATTGGCCAATAATTCGAGCAAATAAAAAGATAATTTCTTTATAAGTATTTTCAAAGAACTTACTTGAATTCTAGATATATCGTCTGGCATTGATGCATGCAAATATTATTGAATAAGGTCTATTCCATTATTCTTTCTTTTTAGAAAATTTCTAGCTTCCTCCCCTATGTAAACCATGTACGGCTCTAGTAATTTCAAAATCTCCCTAAATATTGAAGGTGCCAAGGAAATAGGATAACTTCTCTGCAATGAGATGAACCTTCTATTCTAGATAAACTTGTCGATGCACCAAACAAGAATATCCTTGCATTAAAAGACTTCTTGGATGCAGCTTGCGAGAACTATCCCTGAAGTTCACACTTGGTTGTTTTGTTTGCCAAGTAGACTTGAATAATAGAAATATGATTGGCACCAGTGATAGTTCTAATCTTCTCTAGTGAAGAGGTTGAAGATATCTCCACAAAATTGTTGTTTTCTCGTGACTAATTTTGCAAATTTGACTAACATTTCTTGTGTTATTACTTTGCACATTAAATGATTTTAGGGTAGATTTTATTTTGATTGAGGCATTAACTCAAAATAAATGTGACTAGCCTTGATATAAACATCATTAATTACCATCCATTTCAAAAATGTATATAGTAGTTAAGTCCGTAAAGATAGAATTAAATGTGACTTCGAGAAATGTGAAGGAAGGGACACATGACAACGGAGAGTCTAAGTCAACGATCAAAATGGAAAGGTGGGTCTAGAAGTATGGATATATGAAATAGATAAGTGTTTAAATATGTTTGGTAGACTATGGGATGAGTGGAGTTATAACATGTAGTTCTGGGAGTTTGAATTTCCGAAAATCCGTGATGCAAAAATAAATTAAGTGTTGGGCAAACTGATATACAGGTAATGAGAGCATAATACAAGTTTGAAAGTCTGCAAACATAGTGAAAATCACTAAGTGTGATAATCTTGTTACAAAAAAGAAATGGGAAAAGAGGGGAATATGAGAGATTGGGGAGGGGAAAATATAGAAGGGGAATAGAAGAGGTAAGTAAATAAATTGGAAAAGTAGAAATAAAGGGGAAGCAAAAAAGTGGTTCAACAATAGGGAATCAAAGAAGTTCCCGTACCAATGTTAGAATCTCGAGACGTTGAATGAGAACAAATAATATGTTTTTCATTCTCATCGATGACATATCAAATGAAAAATCATTAGTTATCAACAATAATGACATGGCTATACTTCAAGGCTAAGTGGAACCAACAATTAGTGGAGCAGAGTTGTTGATTGATGTGGCTATGGTGGACTGAGTCACACTAGTCGTTTGGTTAGACATATTGAGAGGAAATATTCCTCTAGTAATGATTGTCAACATGGGGGTTCCAAGGACTCTCGAGCCAAACACTTTTGGATTGCCTTCCATTACGGTCCACCAAAGAGGGCGACTATCAGTTCAATCCAACTCGGGAACCAAATGCTGCAACAATTGGAGTGTTATTTCTAGTTAAAAGAGGGTTGAATGGCTAAGAAAATTCCTCAACTCCATGATCCGATATAGTTACAACCTCCAAAGAAGTTTTAGCTTCTGCGGGTTCTTTGTCTATGGTCTCGATTGGACCAGTCGGTACAAAAGTGTTGATTTAATCAAGTCGACGCCTCAAGGGAGGCGATGGAGGATTTAGTTCTACTTCTTCAGGTGGAAGACCTTGAATTCTCCTTGATCAACAAGGTGGTGGATTAGCCACATTGATTTATCATCCCTAGGTGACTACCTACACATCTTCCTAATCAATCTACAATCGCAAAAAACACCACTATAAAATCCCTAAAAGAAACAAAAGTAACAAACAACCTTGCTAATATCTTGATTTATGTGGATTAGTTCGTGATATCACAATCGCAACAAATTAAGGCAGGTACCTTCCTTACAAAGGCACAGGTTGATTAAGTCTCGTGAACCGACGAACACATGAGTGAGAAGTAGTTACCTCGACCTCCACTAACCATCTGGTTCAAGTACCCATGCTTTGTAGGGAACCCTCTAGCAGTAATGAAAAGTGTGATACGAATTCCTCCCCATGTACCATGGGAAACCCCTCACAGTCACCTATAATATCCCTAGAAAAATTAACTAAGGTCATGGAATCGCAGTCATCATCCAAGGGGTACAATCGAAAGTAAGGGTCAAAGGTATGGGAACGATAGTTTATCCTAAAGCCTCAAAATTACTGCATCTCATGGAGGTAAGGGCACTGACAAAACCATAAATATATTATCTTTTCACTACAATCAGTCAAGCTTCAGAGGAGTTATATCCCTGCCTCTCCTTTATGCAACCTTGTGTTTGAATCTTGTGTTAGACGAGCTTCCCAACTATACTTATATGAAATTGAGTTTTGCACACCCTATCTCAAACTCCTAAGTTTGGTTTTTGGCCTTGGAGAAATTAAATATCCAACCCAAACCAAGGCCTTAGCTTGTACTACTTTGTTTTCCCTAATAAAATGAAAATGTCTAATTGGTTTTAGTTAGCGATCATTTTATAGGTTGTTATTTACTCAAAAAGGGTGACAGGTGAAACAAAATGGTGTTTTGATGAACTCAATAGAAAAAACACTTAAGAACACAAATGCAACATGGAGTTCTTCACTGAAAAAATGAGTATAAATATCGCTTCAGAATTAAACAAGAAAAATATTTGTTTTTTGGGTATGCAAAGAATGCAACTTTGTTTAGATAAAATGAACTTACTAATGCAACTTTCATATGCAATACAACTAACAATATTTGGAATTATTTTCGTCGAAGCTATAAAAACGAGATATTTTTTTCTTTAGAAAGTACAACACTGACTTCAAGGAGAAAACATGTGTATGATTAACTTTTATTTTTCAGATGTAGATGTTTTTGGAGACAGTGGTACAATATTGTCATTGATTTCAACAGGGTGTAGAAAAATCTTGTATAAATCCAAAGCTCAGAAGGAATAATGTTAATTGAAGCTTAGAAGTGTTTGAGCATAACCCTAACTTACATTAGTTTATACCTAGATTAGACTCCTAGATCTTGGTTAATACTTTCCATAACACGTTATTTCACCTAATTTGGCCACATATAGAAGAAGGGCGCCTCATCCCTAGATTTTAGGGAAAACTATTATTTTTAGATCAAGACTCAACTCTCGATTCTTGATTTTCTTGATTTATTCTTGATTTATTCCAACTCCCCCAGGAAAAAACTCATCCATTATTGGGGAATGCACACCTCCTATTTGAGTGAGAGATTTATTCCTTAATTAATGAATTTTTCTTTTACTATTATTAGTAACTGTTATTTCGGGTCAGTTAAGTGAGTTGGAACTGCTTCTCTTGTCAGCTAAGTGAGCTTAAGTGATCTAATGCACACCACTTGAATATTGTGGGAATTAATGAGTGTGTTACATGTGTCTTCAGTGGTCTAGGTCGAACTATGTGGTCTCCCTTAGCCTATGACACCTATTTTAGCATTTTCTAGCTTTTTTTACTAGAATTTCTATGTTGGAAATTCTATATATTCACCTCCTCTCTTATTTTTGAGGTTGGTTGCTCATGTATATTCATTTTTTATTAATATAATTATCTTATTTATGGAGGAAAAAATTTCTCTCGTCTCTTGAATATCAACAAATTGTATGTGTTCAATTTAACTAGAATTCTAGATCTATCAGGGTTTCTACAGGAATTCTACATGGTATCAAAGCTAGATTGAATCTAGTGGATTGTACATGGTTTTATTTGCAGGTATAGATAACCAGGAGGTTAAAAAAGAAGCAATGGATAATATCTCTCATCCCAAAAAACTCATTCTAAATCATTTCAATTACTTTGAATGGAAGACAAAAATCTCTCAGCTCCTCCGAAGCAAAGGGTTTTATAGTGTAACAATGGGAACGAAGAAAGAACTGACTGTTGTAGCGAAGAAGATCAAGTATTTCAATAAATTATATGAATCAATTGGGCTGATATGCCTATCAATTTCCAGAGATCTCCTCTTTCATGTCAGTGGAGCCACTCCTCCCAATGTGGTCTAGACCACATTGGAAGGACTATTCGACAAGAAGGATGCAATGAGAGTGCATCAACTGGAGAATGAAATCATATCCCTAAGTCCAATTCATTTCAGCAATGTGCAAGAATTATTCACCAATTTCAAATCCCTCCTCATTGAACTTAATGCATGTGGAGTCAAGAAAGAGGAAGATCATCTCATCCTTTCAATTCTCTCGAAATTAGGCCTTGAATATTCCATATTTGTATCGTCTTTTCAAGCATCTAAATTGACTCGGGAAACATGGAAAATGCATCCATTGAATGATTTCATTGCATCATTGACAAAAGAGAAAGCTAATTTAGTCCAAATTGGTTCCATAAAGAGTTCCAAGAACTAAGCACTTGCGGCTACTGATGCTCCAAAGAGAAGTGGAAAAGACAAGCGAAAATGAAAGGGTAAATTTCCTAAATCGAAGAAGGAGAGATCTGCACAATCTTTAGAGAACTCTTTTGAGCCTAAGGGTAAGAATAAGAAGAAGAAGGAAATAACACTTTACAACTACTGTTCCAAAGGTTTTCATCCTGAAGAAAATTTCACGAGGAAGACTATCGATGAGATGGCTAAGCAATTGCAGCAGCACAATCTCACGGTGCCCGAAAATGCAAAGAAGAAACATGATAACAGAACAACATGGAGAGCACGAGGTGGTCATGATTTAATGGATGTCACACCCACTCCATCATATTGGATCCTTGATTCAGGTGCATCAAAACATATGGATGCATCAAAAGATGAATTTTCCTCCATCGAAGAAAGCACCAGATCCCCAATTTACTTGGGAGATGCCAAACCCGCAAAGGTGTGCGGAGAAGGAATTTTTTATCTTGAAGGGGGCTGTTTCACAAATGTTCTTCATGTTCCCTCGCTGTCCTCAAATATTCTCTCAATATATCAGATCACTTATTCCGGCTCTGGAAGGAAGGTGGAGTTCACTCCGGACTCCGCAGTGATTACCGACATTTCCATAGGCTCAAAGCTTGCACATGGAATTACAGATCATGGTTCTCATTTGTATTTCTTCTCCCAATTTGTTCCTAAATCTATTAGCACTATATTTATTTCACAATATAATGATATCAAAAGGTTATGGAATGAAATATTTGTCCATCTAAACTATAATTACTTGCATTAACTCAGCAAGGAAAACATCGTAGAAGGATTGCCAGCTATTAAATTCATAAGCGGTGTATGTCAATGATGCATTCTTGGCAAGCATCTAAAGAAAAAGTTTGACAAAGGGAAGGCACAGAGAGCTTCTTCACCTCTTGGGATGATTCACAGTGACCTCAAGGGCCCATTCCCACAGACTTAAATCAATAAGTCTCTATATGTACTCACCTTCATAGATTATTTCTCTCGCTTTACTTGGGTATTTTTTTCTGAAATTAAAATCGGAAGTATTTGAATGCCTTATAGAATTTAAAGCACTTGCTGAGAATGAGTCTGGGTGTAAGATTAAGATACTTCGTACTGATAATGGGGGGAATTATGTCAACAAATATTTTCAGCAACTTTGTATTGATATAGGTATACAACTACAACACACAGTGTCATATACACCACAACAGAACGATGTTGCGGAGAGGAAAAATCGGTCCTTAAAAGAGATGGCCAGTTGTATGCTACAGTCGAAATCATTATCTCCCAAGCTATGGGCTGAATATATTAATTGTTCAACATACATTCAGAACTGATTTCCTCACAAATCACTCAAAGTCACCACTCCTTTTGAATGTTGGACCGGTAAGAAACCGAAAGTGTCGCACTTTCGCATTTTTGGTTCACGAGCATGGGCTCACATTCCGATAGATAAGAGGAAGGATTTGGAGCCTCAAAGTGTTGAATGCATATTTTTTGGATATCTTGAAGGTGTCAAAGGATATATATTACTAGACTCTCACACTGAAAATTTCATTCTAGCTCAAAGTGTGAAGTTTGAAGAAGAATCACTGCATGATTTTTCAGAAGACCCTGTTGAGGAACCACTTGTTGTCACTGATGAGGAGTTAGAAATTTTTTTGACAACTTCATAGAAGCCATCAGAGAATAATTTTGGGTCTGATATAGAGTATGAGGAGCAGGTCATGGCTGATCCAACTCAATTTCCAACTTGGGCATAAAAAACCCTGCAAGATGCGGGTGAACTAGTCGGTGATCTTGCGGATACAAGAAGGACTAGATCACAGGTTTTTGGGGCTCCTCAAGCCCTGGCTGCCATGAAACATTTTCTTCCCATACATTTCTATATGAAACTTGGTTCATATCCACATTCACACTCTGAGGTTGCTAGAAACCCACTTTGGGAGGCTGCCATGGATGAAGAGTACTCTGCCCTTATGGACAACAACACATGGGACTTGGTTCCACTTTCGAAAGGAAGAAAGCTTGTTCGATGTCGATGGATATATCAAAAAATGAATTCTGCATATGGTGAGATCATAAAGTAAAAATTTTGACTTTTCGTAAAAGGATACTCACAGGTACATGGCATAAACTACACAGAAACATTTGCACCCGTTGTAAAAATGGACTCCATTCGACTAGTTTTGGCCATTACCGCTTCTCGCAGATGGGAAGTTCATCACATGGATGTGAAGAGTGAATTTATTCATGGATATCTCAAGGATGAGATCTATATGGATCATCCACATGGATACATTCATAACTCTTCCCTCATTTGCAGATTAAAGAAATCTTTGTATGGCCTAAAACAGGCTCCCAGAGTCTGGTATGCAAAGATGGATTCTTTCCTACTTTCCATTGGATTCATTCGATGCAAATCTGATCTGAATGTTTATTTTCTGCAACATGATGATTCCCTTTTACTGATAGTACTTTATGTATATGACTTACTGATGACAGGGAACCTTACTTCATCTATTGATTCGACAAAATCAACACTGCACGATCGATTTTCCATGATAGATTTGGGATTGTTGCACTACTTTCTTGGTCTTGAAGTTTCTCAATCTACTTCACGGATCAATATGGAATAGTATAAGTATACATTAGATATACTTTTCCACTTTCAGATGACAAAATGCAAGCCACCAGCATCTCCCTTTCTTTCAGGGGTCAAATTTGAGGATGTGGGTACTACACCTTTGGTGGACAGTACACTGTATCAGTAGTTAGTTGGGAGTTTGTTGTATCTTACTCACACCCTACCAGATATCTCTTTTGTAGTAGGAGTTTGTTCTAGATATATTCAAGAGCCTCATGAGATTCACTAGAAAGCGGGAAAGAGAATCCTTAGATATGTGAAGGGTACTTCCAGTTTTGGTATCTTTTAGGCTGCAGATTACCCACTTTCACTGATTGGGTACACAGATTCTGATTGGGATGGTGATGGTACAGACCACAAGTCCACCTCTGGTTATGTTTTTTATCTTTGGTTCAGGGCCATTCTATTGGTATAGAAAGAATAAATCTACGATTTCTTTATCTACAACAGAGGCAGAGTATAGAGGTGCAATGAATGCAGCTACACAGACTGTTTGGTTGCAGGGGATTCTCTCCAAGTTTGGTATTCAATATCCACTTCCAAATGTCATATTTTGTGACAATCAAGGGTCCATTCAGATATCAATTGATCTAGTTCATAGGTAGAGGACCAATAATATCGATATTCACATGCATTACATCGGCGATTTGATCCGTGACAAATTCATTTCACTGCAGTACTTCCCCACAGAGAAGCAGTTTGCAAACATATTCACCAAGTCCTTCACTGAAAAGAAAGTTTCAGAACTGAGAGCTATGCTTGGAGTGGTGGAGACAGCTGAGTAGGTCACTTTTGGCCACTCATCATTTTTTTCCTCTTTTTTTGGGGGGGGGTTTCCCATGATGTTTTCCCTCTTTCCTCTTTTCATGAGGAGTTCTTTTATGTAATGAGTACCTAAAATGGCCAAGTTGTCGGGACTCAATTTTTCTGTCATTACAGTTAGGATTAAGGGGGGGTGTTGGAGAATAAACCTAACTTACATTAGTTTATACCTAGCTTAGACTCCTAAATATTGGTTAATACTTTCCATCACACTTTATTTCACCTAATTTGGCCACATAGAGAAGAAGGGTGCCTCATCCCTAGATTTTAGGGAAAACTGTTATTTTTAGATCAAGACTCAACTCACGGTTCTTGATTTTCATGATTTTCTTGATTTATTCTTGATTTATTCCAACTCCCCCATGAAAAAAATTATCCATTATTGGGGAACGCACACCTCCTCTTTGAGTGAGATATTTATTCCTTAATTAATGATTTTTGCCTTTACTATTATTAGTAACTGTTATTTCGGGTCAGTTAACTGAGTTGGAACTGCTTCTCTTGTCAGTTAAGTAAGCTTAAGTGAGTTAATGTGCACCACTTGACTCTTGTGGGAATTAATGAGTGTGTGACATGTTTCTTTAGTGGTCTAGTTCAAACTATGTGGTCTCCCTTAGCCTATGACACCTACTTTATCTTTTTCTAGTTTTTTTGACTAGAATTTATATGTTGGAAATTATATATATTCACCTCCTCTCTTATTTTTGAGGTTGGTTTCTCATGTATATTCATTTTTTATTAATATAATTCTTTTATTTATGGAGCAAAAACTTTCTTTCATCACTTTAATATCAGCAAATTGTATGTGTTCAATTTAACTAGAATTCTAGATCTATCGGGGTTTTTGCGGGAATTCTACAAGAAGAGATGACACATTTGAAATAACACAGGAGACAGAGTTATGTGAGTGAATAAATCCTTTTGTAAAGGATTGATTTACATGAGCCATTAATTTTTATTTCGGTACAATTCAAGTTCGTTATATCGAGGTGAAATCATAGGTTGGGAAGGATTAAATCTCAACCATCGGATCTAAAGCAGGAACTTCAGATGGTTCGCCAACTGTTAGATAACACTAAAGGAAAGAAGGTGATCATCTTCGACACTTACCGTTATGACGAAAAGGAGTCAAACCATGTAATTTTACCCAAATATCGAAGCCCCGAAGTCCCGAAATCCCGTCAACCATTGATATGGAGTGAAAATATTCAAAAAAATCTAAGGAAGAAGGTGCTCAACTCAGGCTTTGACCTACTTCGGTGATAAGCATCTCATATTAACCAAGAACTCCTGAACCCTGGAGTTCCAGAATAAACAGAGGCCATAAGATCAATAAAGTTGAAAATATACAATGGTAGATCAATTTGGCACTTCGAAAATAATCGAAGGATGGTATAAATTTCCAAAAATCCCGAAGCCACGAAGTAAGACACGTGGAAGAAGAAAAATATGACACGTTGCCCAATCGACTAGTGACAAGTGTCAAGGTATAGTTGTCACATTAGGTATATGAAATTCATGAATCAAGGTGACACATGTCAACCACTCAGCTAGTGCCACATCAACAGTGACGTCAACAAGATACATCACTATGGGAGTACATAGTTCAGGGACATTTGGTTTCTCCTACTAGCAACTACCCGAAGCACCGAAGGGAGAAGTCTCGAAGTGAACAAGAACTATCCATCTCAAACATGCAAATAAAACATGACTGAAAATATTGATAAGTGATTAAGCACTCTCTTGACTTAGTGCTTAGTCACCGTCTATGGTCATATGGAATAAAGGTCCTAAAAATGCATCTGTGTGAATTTTAACATACAGAGGATGATTTTTTCCTCTGTCAGGAGGAAACTTTTAACCAGACATGATCTGGATTCTGTCCTGATTCATATTAAGTGATCAAATACATCTAATGCACTATAAATATAATCGAAAAGATTAAATATGATCTATTGGAGAACTGAAGAAACAAAAGAATATTAATAGTAAAATAAGAAGGCATGGGATCTAGTAAAAAAAACTGATCCATACCTGTGATCGATTTATGAAATTCCCTCTTACTAAATTGAAAATATTTCACGTTAATGTGTGAAATAATAATAGAGGGAGATATTAATTCTAAATTAAAAGACAAATTTTATTACTGTTAGTTTAAATGAAGAGGTGAAATGGTCCAAACGAAGTGACACAATAATTCAATGCTCACACCAATTGGAAGACTATATAGGAAAGAAAGAATGGTGAAGAAGAAGCATCTCTACAGTCCAGATTAGAAGATCAAAGCAAAATCAGAGTCCAAGAATGAGAACCAATGATACTTATGCAGTGAGGGTGGAAGGGAGGTGCACAAAATGATTCATATCCTTCACTATGTAAAGTGTGAATTAAGGGAGTTGGTGCTTCCTAGGGTTGGTTCCTTAAAGACAAGGGAGTTGGTTCTTCCTACGGTTGGTTCCCTAAATACAAGGGAGTTGGTGCGTCATAGGGTTCATTCCCTAAAGAAAAGGGATTTGGTGATTCCTAGGGTTGGTTCCCTAAAATAAGGGAGTTGGTGCTTCCTAGGGTTGGTACCCTAAATAAGGGGATTTGTGTCTCCTATAGTTGGTTCTCTAAAAAGGAATGGTGTCCTTCACTAGTCTTTATAAAACCTTTTAATTCATGTTAATTATATTTATATAATTTATTTTAAATACAATTCCATTGTTTATCTATTGTGGAGATTAATAAAATAACAAAGTAATTGCTAATTATTTAAAAAGGGTAATACTGATTCAATCCCCCTCTCTGTATTTCCAACAATTGGTATCAGAGAAAGTTCCTTCAACACAGTCTAATAACTAGAAGTTAGATTTTGAAAATGGATCAACAAGATGGAATGTCTTCCAACAAAGCACCATTGTTTAATGGATGTGGTTATGATATCTGGAAAATAAGAATGAAAAGCTTCATGTTGGCTCTTGGTTTTGATGCTTTGTAATATATTGTAGATGGTTACACTGCACCAACTACTCCACCCAAAGATACTACAAGAAAGAAGGTGTGCAATGACAACTCAAGAGTAGTTAATTCCATTCTAGGAGGATTGAAAAATTCTATATGTGTGAAGGTAATGCATTGTAAGTAAGCTAAGGAAAGATGGGACAGATTGGAGGTTGTATATGAAGGAGATAGCAAAGTCAAGGAAGCGAAACTGTTGGGTATGTGTTATATTCTTTGCACGAGTAGTAGTGTCTGAGCGTCTGCGTCGGGCGCGCAGGGGGGTTAGAGGGGGGGCCGCAAGGGGGCAGAGCCCCCCGCGCGGGGGTTTAGGGGCAACGCCCTCGAATTTTTTTTTTTCAGGCCGACATATTTCCACCGGGCCGACATATTTCTGGGACCACATGATATTAGGTGGTTTTTCGGCACATAGTTTTTTGCCGATGGTTTTCTATTTTCGGTTAAGGAATTAGGGTTTTGGACTAATCTAGGTCATTGGGTTAGGGTTTTGGATGCCACTGGTTCCTATATGTATATTGTATTGTAAACAATGTAAAACAATGTATGCATATA
>JZKD02S0409412.1:214480-254607 GCA_000966675.3 Picea glauca | reverse complement strand
AGGCAGCGCAACAATGAACAAAACTCAAGAAACAAAACCGGAATGGACAGAATTGGCTGCGCTATCGAATTTTAAAACACAAGAAATAAAACTAAGGGACAGTTTCTTAAAAAAAGGACCATAAAGTACTGATGAAAAAATCTCTCCTTGCTAGGTAGAGAAAAGATCCTACACTTATTATCCATACACAGGAAAGCAGGGCATATGAATCTAAATCCTTAACATCAAAGTGCAAGACAATCAACCGACTACTTAAGCAAAGACTAATAACTCAAAGGATAAAGAAACAAAAGATAAAAACACAAATCTGCATCCACACCTTCTCTGTGGAGAACAAATAATGAAAAAAAATGCAGTCAAGGAGTAAAGAAAACATAGGCAGGAAATACAAGAGCGCAGGCAAGGTTTTGAGTCTAGGGCTCATTCTGGCCACGCGCAAATAGACAGTAACTGAGAAATAAAATATATTGTGGATAGCAAGGGTTCTTACTGGATGAATCAAGCGACAAGAGGATTACAATTACCATATAAATGCATGTGTAAGGAAAGCTCATGGAAATGAAATCATCATCCGAGTACAGTAAAATAAACAAGTGTAAATTAAATTTTATTGCAAGTAACAACTTTAACAGGTGTACTTTTACCGATGACAACAAGGCAAATATGTCCTCCCATGCATTCGCTTAGTCTATATCCCGCTTGTCGACTGATGATACCTCAACGATACCTCCCAACCAACGCTAGTGATACTCTTCTTCCCCCTGAGCCACATGAGCCACAAAGGGGCCACACACACGATAACAAAGAATGCTAGCACCCAAATTGTCTCGCAAGGTCGAGCTACCGCTCATTACCTGAGCTGGGTATCCCAACTCCCGCAAGAGAAAGTTCAGTAAAGATGGAATTTCAACAGCGTAACATTACACAAGCCAGATGTGATCGATACTCCTCATTCGCCATCCTTTTTATAGAGTTTATTAGTCATTAGTTTCCCAAAACCATCATTAGATTCCCTGTCATTTAATTACTCTCGAAAAACCGCCCCTGTACACATGTCTCCCAATCCCCTTGTTGCACCAGAAAATCAACTTATTAATTAATTAAATATTCCTATTTCCCTCACCCACTCAAAACCATTCTTAAAAACGCTCATCGATGTCCCATTATTCCCTTACAATTCTTAAATGACTTATGTCTTAATTAATTCCTAGTATAGTTTATAAATAGAAAGTTCCAAAGGCTAGATTTCTTACTAAGTTAAACATTCCCGTTTTTCTTTAAGTTTCCCCTTTTCCTTAGGTTTCCACCTTATCTTTAAGTTTCATTTTTTCTTAAAGTTTCCCCTTTTTATAACTAAGTTTAGAATTAGTAGGTTTAGACAAAAACAACCAAATAACCCTTTTATTAATTAAACCTTTATTAAAATTTCCACTTTAATTATTAATGGTTGAATTTTCTTTACCCCTTCATGTTATATGTCTAATTAGTTTTTTTTTGTTCTAAGGTTTTACTCGGACCTAGGTTTTCAATTCACTAGTCTTGGCGACAGTTCTTAAGCGAAAAATTAGTTATTAAACTTTACTTATCACATCATTCATTTAAGGCCGACCAGGTCCTAAGGAGGCATAGTTTTCTAGGCACTAGGTTTATTAACTTACGAGTCAAAATCATGACATGCTCTTCAGGATGCACTACATGCTCCAAGGGTGCCACTCACCTCTTTCCATTTTCTTTGCACGACGTGCCCTTCAAGACGCACTATGTGCTCCAAGGGTGCCACTAGCCTCCTAAATGAATTTGGTAGACGTCAAACCCTTGGAGTCAATACTTCGCCAGGTGATCTTGTGGGAGACTAAGGGATGCTAAAGAATAAGGACCATGTCTTATTGCGCGCCCCTTAGAATCATCATGAACGACTGTCACAGTCTGCCCTCATGGCATCACAGGTCTCTTGAACTAGGTAATTGTTAACCTACAGTTCGAGCCACGACAAGAGTGCTAGTAGGATGTGGCAGGGCTACTGCCACACCTCTCCCTCAATGTATCTGGTTTTCGTGCATGACCCCTCTACTCCAAAGGTGTATCTGATCGACAAGCTATCGTCAATCTGCATTCATCAACGAATCATGTCAGCAATAATAATCAACATTATAACATCTAATCGTATGTACATATGTCACATCAACAACATTCAAACCCTAATAGTCCACTCCCTGACTTGATCCAGAGTCCACGGAGTTTCATCGATGCCTCGACATCCTCAACGTACAAAGTCTTGCACACTCAGGAGAACCCAATCAATATCATCTGTCTATGTAAATACAACAAAATGACATATCATCAAATCCACAATATCTCATAATCATAATTAAAACAACCAATAGTATAATGACCTGGATCACATGCACGCAAGTGTCCTCAAACAATAAGTTCTCTCAATGCGGACAAGAGCGGGATGTTACATATACCACCTCTTGTTTTAAACTTTGTCCCTGTAACATCCCTCTCTTGCACACACTGAGCGGAATTATTCTTTGAGGACACTTCCGTGCAAGTGATCTGGTTCTTCATACGATTGGTTGATTTCATTATAATTATAAGATATTGTGGATTTGATCATATGTTATTTTTGTTGTATTTACATAGACATGTGTTATTGACTGGGTTGTCGTGAGTGTGTAGGACACTGGAAGTTGAGGATGACGATGCATCGATGAAACCCCTTGGACTTCGGATCGAGTCAGCGAGTGGACTGTAAGTGTTTGAATGTTGTTGATGTGACATATGTACATATGATTAGATATTATGATGTTGATTTTTATAGCTGACATAATTTGTTGATGGATGTAGGTTGACCATAGCTTGTCGACCAGACTCACATTTGGAGAAAAAGGGTCATGCACGACAACCAAAGACATTGAGGGAGAAATGTGGCAGCAACCATGCCACAACCTACTAGCACTCCCTTCGTGGCTCGAACTGTAGTTTAACGATTACCTAGTTTGAGAAGATCCCGATGTCATGAGGGAAGATTGCGACAGCCGCTCACGATGATTCTAAGAGGCGCACAATAAGACAAGCTCATTATTCCTTAGAGGTCCTTAGTCTCCCACAAGATTACTTGACAGAGTATTGACTCCAGGGGTTTGATGTCTACCAAATTCAATGAAGAGGCGAGTGGCATCCTTGGAGCACATAGTGCGTCTTGAAGGGCATGTCGCGCAAATAAAATGGAAATGGATGAGTGGCACCCTTGGAGCACGTAGTGCGTTCTGAAGGGAACATCACAATTTTAACTTTGGTAAGTTAATAAACCTTGTGCCTAGAAAATTATGCCTCCTTAGGACCCGCTCGGCATTAAAATGAATGATGTGATAAGTAAAGTTTAACAACTAATTTTTCTCTTCAGAATTGTTGCCAAGCCTAGTGAATTGAAAACCTAGGTCCTAGTAGAACCTTAGAACAAAAAAAACTAATTAGACATATAACAATAAGGGGGTAAACAAAATACAAGCATTAATAATTAAAGTGGAAATTTTAATAAAGGTTTAATTAATAAAAGGGGTATTCAGTTGTTTTTGTCTAAACCTGTTAATTCTGAACTGAGTTATAAAAAGGGGAAACTTTAAGAAAAAGGGAAACTTAAAGAAAAGGGGGGAAACCTAAGAAAAATGGGAAACTTAAAGAAAATGGGAAACTTAAAAGAAAAAGGGGAATGTCTAACTTAGTAAGGAATCTAGCCTTTCGAACTTTCTATTTATGAACTCAACTAGGAATTAAGTAAGGCGTAAGTCATTTAAGAATTGCAAGGGAATATTGAGACACCGATTAACGTTTTTATGAATGCTTTTATGTGGATGAGGGAAATAGAAAAATTTAATTAATTAATAAATTGATTTTCTAGTGCAACTAGGGGATTGGACGACATGTGTACGGGGGAGGTTTTTCTTAATTAAATAAATGAAAAAAATGAATCTAAGGAGGGTTTAGGAAAATATGACTAAGAAACTCTACAAAATGGATGGCGGAGGAGGAGTATGACACATTTGGCTTGCGTAACGTTACACTTCTGAAAATTCATCTCGACTAAACTTTCTCTTGTGGGAGTTGGGATACCTAGCTCGGATAACGAGTGGTAGCTCGACCTTGCCAGGCGAGTTGGGTGATAACATTCTCTTGTATTGTGTGTGTGGCCCCTTTGCGGCTCCCGGGGCTCAGGGGGAAGAAGAGTACCCCTAACATTGGCTAGGAGGTACTGGTGAGGTCTCATCAGATGAAAAGTGGGATCTGGACAAAGTGAAAACGCAGGAGGACGTCTTTGCCTCGTCATCGTCAATAAAGATACGCCTGTTAGAGTTGTTACTTGTAATAAAATTTAATTTACACTTGTTTATTTTACTGTATTCTGTTATCAATGTAATCCCCTTATCGCTTGATTGATCCTGTAATAAACCTTGCTATCCACAGTGTCTTTTATTTTTGAGTTACTATCTAATTGTGTGTGGCTAGAATGAGCCCCAGACTCAAACCTTTCCTGTGCTTTTGTATCTCATGTCTACATTTTGTTTATTCCTTTATTACATTTTATTTTTTTATTATTTTGTCCTCCACGGAGAAGCTCTGGATGCACATTTGTGTTTTGTCTTATGTTCCCTTATCCTTTAAGTTATTAGTCTGTGCCTGAGTAGTCGACCAAGAGCTGAATCGACTGTCTTTCATTCCAGTGTTAAAGATTTAGATTCAAATTCCTTGCTTTCCTGTGCATGGATAATAATTGTAGAATCATTTTTCTGCCCAGTAAATAATTCTCTCCTGGGAATTTATTCCCTCTCTTTACCCACCAAACCATTCCTTTTCTTCGTGCCTTGGTTTTTTTTTACCTTGCGTCTTGGATCCTTTGTATCTCTGCGCCAAAACTCTTAATGAATAAAACTTCCCTGTCTTGCAACACTAACCTAGTCTATGATTAGTACCATCTCTTGTCACGTTGTAGAAATTGAATCTTGTACTGATCTTGGGATTAGAGTCCTCTCTCCAGAGTTTTCTTGTACACTATAGAAGCATCGTCTCCTCTTTACTGCTTTACAATTATAAGTATTCCTTGCAATCTCTACCTTGCCGAAGACATATGAGAATATCAGACAGTACCACAGTGAGCTTGTAGGAAACCTGATAGTCAACGCGATGGACTTAGACAACCCAGTTGCTTATTGCTTTTCCTCTCAGCAGTTGCTCCTCAATCTTTGCATATTTTATGTATAACGATTTGTTGTATAGTGATATGTTGTATAACGATATTGTCTGTATAATGATATTTTTGTACAAATATTTGTTGTATAACAATATGCATATTTTATGTATAATGATCTATTGTATAACGATATGTTTTATAACGATATTTTATGTATAACGATATTTTCTATATAACGATTTGTTGTATAACAATTTGTTTTATAACGATTTTTTATATACAATTGCTCCTCAACCTTATAATTTATGTATTTTATTGACATGGGAAGGATGAATTGAAACATCAAGGTTTCTAAAAAATTTCCGACACAAGCCGACTTCCCTTGAACATAAACATGACATAAAATGTGACTTGGGAAGCATTGACTATAAATTGGGATATGCTTGTGATAGAGGAGGCATAAAAAAATGCTCGATATGACTGGAAGAATAACTAGTTGGAGGATATTATTCTCAAAATATTAGAAAAAAGGCCTCCTAAAGTCATACCAAACCCAAGTAATGAGGTAAAGACTCATAGGATTGTGTTATGTTCAAGGGAGACATAAGTAGCTTCCATACAAAAAACAAGACTCATTCCCATCCTTTTTTTTTCCTTTTCATATTATAAATCCTAAAAATAATAAAAGAATGCTATGATACAGTGGAGGAAACGAGTGTCCCAGGAAACCAAACTAGTTCCAAGCACAAGGAGCAAACCGATGCTTAATGCAGGGAAATCATGTGAAAGATATTGACACTTGGGGGAAAGTTTCCTCTAGGGATACAGGTGTCAAGTCACAAAGGTTAGTATTGCAAGGCTAGTGACTTTTTAAGAATGTATCGATAATGTCTCTATAACAACAAGTTGAAGCCGACATTAAGCCCAAAACGTGTGAGCGATCAATATGAAATGCAAATACAACTCAACACAAAAAAAAAAAATTAGAATCCCCACGAGTAATTGACCAACAATAGATGAGAATAAGATATGAATCTTCAACTCAAATTCATGGTAGGACTAGATAGGGCTTTCGAGCCTACGAAAAAATTGTAGTATGGTTGTCAAAATGGCTAGTGGGGAGCTAACTAGGACAACCATGAAGAGGTAATCTCTACCACCTGTAAACAACACCTTTAGAACAACTTGAAGGTATATTGTCGAAAAGAATGGGGTTGACCCTATGTAAAATATGTGATCGATAAAGATAAATACATAATGCAGGTGGAATTAAACCTACCTTATATGCCAATAAAGAACATGATACTTGTCGAAGAAGTTACCGAAATGCCACTATATATAAAAATATATGTGGAAAAAGATATCTCCTAAGGAAAATTGCATAAGTAAACATATCATGCAAGATTGCAATAGTCAAAATGGTGTAAAAGTGTTAAAGAGGGGGTAAAGAGTATATAAAAAGTGGAAAAAATGAGTTAAAATAGGTGAAAACCACATGTTTACCATATTATTCGATTTTCACCATTTGGAGAGCATTTGGAGCCTTTTTAACTTTCAACCTTCTGAGGACCAGTATGGGACACACAGAGCTCAGAATCCAAAATCGCTTGGACCAGGTAAGAGACCACTTCCTCTTTTTCAATTTCATCCATAAGTTTTTAGATTTTAGTGTTTTTTTAGTATCTAAATGTGTTTTTAAGGGTGCACGGTCATGTACGTAGCCTTCATTCACATGGGTCATGTACATAAGAAAATGTACTAAGTCCCTTTTAGTGAAAATCGCATATGTATGTGACTGTCCTAAAAGGAAATCATGTATATCCCTGTAAATGTTAAAAGAAAAATTATCTCAAAATTTGGAAAACAATTTGCAAGATGATGATTGAATGGAGGAAAAGAGAGCATGGATAAGTTGATAATGAGGTTATGGATGATCCAGATGATCAAGAATCCCTTCGACGATGCATATTGTATAAGTTCTTTCATTCTAACAACATTAGGGAAAAACAAAGATTGCTTGAGACATTGATAAATTACTCAGAGTCGAAAGCAGATGCTTTCATGATTATAGGGAAATATTTAAGAATTGAGACTGAGGATATATACTTACTTAATGGGATACCTCTTTAAGGTGACATAGTTAAATTGAATGGAAAATCATCCATTGGTCTCACATTCAATGAATACATTTCTTTGTATTTCTCAACTGAGACAAAGAAAGTTAGGAGCCAACTCTCAATAAAGTAGATTGAAATCCTAAGCCTCAAGATTATTGTGTTGACAATTTCCCATAATATATGATCAACATATCTACATAAGGCTTAAAAAGTGATGATGTTCTATGTAAAGAAGGATTGAGTCCAATATTATATGATTGGAGTACCTCATTGTTGATGTGGATGAAGGCCTAGTTAATAGGATACACGCAAGTCAAAATGAAGAACTTCGGCTTTGGGAGCCTCTTGTGTTTCTTTTTCTTTGAGAGAGTACCCATGATGAGTCCTAAAGTGGATATCCATACACATTATATGAGATGTGGCATGATGTACCGATGGACCGAGGTACTCCCAAGGCAGGGAGGGGGACAACTAGGAGATCCCCAGGATGATACATTTTTCGCTTGGTGGTCATGCCAAGTGGTTGTGATCGAGGATCATCCCTATGCATGGATAGATTATTACAATGACCCTAAGATTCCTATTCCTCCTAGCAGTGTCTATAGAGATATCAACATAAGATTTTTTTTTTTTTTTTTTAATTATTTGATTTTTATATTTTAATGATTTTAAAACATAAATGTTTTTGGTGAGGATCAGGAGAATAATGTGATTGTTTGATTATATGGATGTGGGACTGAGAAAACCTAAGGGATTTCCTCTCCATGTTCGATGTGGTCTTGATGGAAAACCACAGAGATATTATGACCAAGTATTATATAACTTCTATGAGAATATGAAGATATTGGTACGTTCAGTGTCATTGGTACAGATTGAAGATTTACCAGAGAAGATGCAACGACAAGCAGTTGGGGTACCACAAGCATGGGTATTTTGGAATCTAGCCAATTTCATGGTGTGTTATAAGTGGCATGATAAGGGAAGGGTAGGTACTTTAGGACTATGATGATGAGATCACGTATACTCTGTTTGTTTACAAGAGAATCGAAGTAAGAGGGGCAAATGTTCACAAAACCACTTTTATTACTAATTGCGATACTATGCCTTAAAAATGTCTTCCTTCTCTCTTATTTGATGCAAGTACCGCCTTTAAAAGACCTATACACACAACTTTAATGAATTGTTCAGTATCCATGATTATCTTGATGATTTAATCATGTGCATCAAGGGGCTGATAATTGCATCAAAATTTCAAGTGTTGGGTCCTTTCCAAATCACTTTTGTCTTGGACACTAAATCATACATTTTAAGGAAATTACAGAGACAATTATTTTCCTACAACACTAACAGTCCTCTCTTGAAGTATTTTCAGGGGCCAGCATGAAAATTTCTAATGCTGATTGGATTTCTGTATACTAGTAGCCTAGCTCTGCTTTCAATTTTTGTGCTTCTTTTCTATGCTTACAGTACTTTGATTTCTTCCTTCTGAGTTAATTTTTCTTTCTTTGTTGCGTTCATTTATGTCTTTTATTGTTGTTGTTTTAGTTTTTGCAACTCTACTTTCTTCATGATATTGTTTCCTATTATCTTTGGTTAATTTGGTCAAATAGGATGTTGGATCAATTCTGCCATAGTGACACTCCTACAAAGCATTGTTAGCCAATAAAAATCAAGCTTACACAACTGTTATGATGCCTCCTCTGAAGGGACCTGGAAATTGTTATATATTTCCATTGTTGTCTTATAAAGGATTGGTTATCTCCCTCTTCTTATTTCCATTTATTCATCCATTGACATTTTAAGAGCAAGTCTAAAAGTTAGAGAGCATATTCCAGTCGAATGATTATGCATACAGTGGTAAAAACCCCTCATACTTAACACTTTTCATGAATTATTTCCAAATTATCGGTTATCTTTCTATTAAATCCGCTCACTTCCCTCTGTTTCATAATATTCTTGGTTTACCTTTTATGCATGTTGTTCTTGATCAACAAAACCATGAGTTCTGAGTTCTAAATCTGTTGAAAACAAATTTCCCTGTGTAGTCGCCAGTTCGTTGACGATTAAAATCGCAACTAAGTTTTGCCTACAAAGTATTTCAAAAACCTATTATTATTAAAAGTTAAATAGTACTACTAGGTGGGACCCCCTTATATTTTTGGGATCATATCTGTTCATATGTGATGTTGTGATGATGTTCGACATGGCTTACATGGTTAATGAGATCTTGTTTTATGGGCTATGGTTTGAGGCTTATGAAGTATTGGTTCTCTGTGTTACTACAACCTATGCTATTCATTGACACCACTACTACCCATTCCTGGAAAACCTACATAACTGACATGTTAGTAACATATACAAACAATTGAAAAGAAATGAAAACAATGCAACAAATGCAAAATGAAGCATTTGAGTTATGCTATACTATATGCATGAAAGATTTAAATGATTATGAGTAAATCCTAGATAGAAAGTAATAGTTATGCAATTTGATTGAGTTATATGGTTAATATGCATATGGTATGCAATGTTGGTGGCACATTTGGCAAGGTAATAGATCCTAATGGTTATGCGAATTGTTGAATTATATGGAACTTGGTTGAATTATGTTATGGCATAAGTTAGAAATGTGATATGACCACATTGTTGGTTTTAATGGGTGATGGTTTCANAATTATTCTTTGAGGACACTTGCGTGCAAGTGATCTGGTTCTTCATACGATTGGTTGATTTCATTATAATTATGAGATATTGTGGATTTGATCATATGTTATTTTTGTTGTATTTACATAGACAGGTGTTATTGACTGGGTTGTCGTGAGTTTGTAGGACATTGGAAGTTGAGAATGTCGAGGCATCGATGAAACCCCTTGGACTTCGGATCGAGTCGGGGAGTGGACTGTTAGTGTTTGAATGTTGTTGATGTGACATATGTACATATGATTAGATATTATGATGTTTATTGTTATTGCTGACATAATTTGTTGATGGATGTAGGTTGACCATAGCTTGTTGACCAGACTCACATTTGGAGCAAAAGAGTCATGCACGAAAACCAGAGACATTGAGGGAGAGGTGTGGCAACAACCATGCCACAACCTACTAGCACTCTCTTCGTGGCTCGAACTGTAGGTTAACGATTACCTAGTTTGAGAAGATCCTGAAGTCATGAGAGAAGATTGCGACAGTCGCTCACGATGATTCTAAGAGGCGCACAATAAGGAAAGCTCATTATTCCTTAGAGGTCCTTAGTTTCCCAAAAGATTACCTGACACAGTATTGACTCAAGGGGTTTGATGTCTACCAAATTCAATGAAGAGGCGAGTGGCACCCTTGGAGCACATAGTGCGTCTTGAAGGGCATGTCGCGCAAATAAAACAGAAATAGATGAGTGGCACCCTTGGAGAACGTAGTGCGTCCTGAAGGGCACATCACAATTTTAACTTTGGTAAGTTAATAAATCTTGTGCCTAGAAAAGTATGTCTCCTTAGGACCTGGTCGGCCTTAAAATGAATGATGTGATAAGTAAAGTTTAACAACTAATTTTTCTCTTAAGAATTGTCGCCAAGCCTAGTGAATTGAAAACCTAGGTCCTAGTAGAACCTTAGAACAAAAAAAACTAATTAGACATATAACAATAAGGGGGTAAACAAAATACAAGCATTAATAATTAAAGTGGAAATTTTAATAAAGGTTTAATTAATAAAAGGGGTATTTGGTTGTTTTTGTCTAAACCTGTTAATTCTGAACTGAGTTATAAAAAGGGGAAACTTTAAGAAAAAGGGAAACTTAACGAAAATGGGGGAAACTTAAGAAAAATGGGAAACTTAAAGAAAAGGGGAAACTTAAAAGAAAAAGGGGAATGTCTAACTTAGTAAGGAATCTAGCCTTTCGAACTTTCTATTTATGAACTCGACTAGAAATTGAGTAAGGCGTAAGTCATTTAAGAATTGTAAGGGAATATTGGGACACCGATGAGCGTTTTTATGAACGCTTTTATGTGGGTGAGGGAAATAGACAAATTTAATTAATTAATAAATTGATTTTCTGGTGCAACTAGGGGATTGGACGACATGTGTACGGGGGAGGTTTTTCTTAATTAAATAAATGAAAAAAATGAATCTAAGGAGGGTTTGGGAAAATATGACTAAGAAACTCTATAAAATGGATGCCGTAGGAGGAGTATGACACATTTGGCTTGTGTAACGTTACACTTTTGAAAATTCATCTCGACTAAACTTTCTCTTGTGGGAGTTGGGATACCCAGCTCGGATAACGAGTGGTAGCTCGACCTTGCAAGGCGAGTTGGGTGATAGCATTCTCTTGTATTGTGTGTGTGGCCCCTTTGCGGCTCAGGGGGCTCAGGGGGAAGAAGAGTACCCCTAACATTGGCTAGGAGGTACTGGTGAGGTCTCATCAGATGAAAAATGGGATCTGGACGAAGTGAGCACGCGGGAGGACGTCTTTGCCTCGTCATCGTCAATAAAGATATGCATATTAGAGTTGTTACTTGTAATAAAATTTAATTTACACTTGTTTATTTTACTGTATTATGTTATCAATGTAATCCCCTTATCGCTTGATTGATCCTGTAATAAACCTTTCTATCCACAGTGTCTTTTATTTCTGAGTTACTGTCTAATTGTGTGTGGCTAGAATGAGCCCCAGACTCAAACCTTTCCTGTGCTTTTGTATCTCATGTCTACATTTTGTTTATTCATTTATTACATTTTATTTTTTTATTATTTTGTCCTCCACGGAGAAGGTCTGGATGCACATTTGTGTTTTGTCTTATGTTCCCTTATCCTTTAAGTTATTAGTCTATGCCTGAGTAGTCGACCAAGAGCCGAATCGACTGTCTTTCACTCCAGTGTTAAAGATTTAGATTCAAATTCCCTGCTTTTCTGTGCATAGATAATAATTGTAGAATCATTTCTCTGCCCAGTAAAGAATTCTCTCCTGGGCAGTTATTTCCTCTCTTTACCCACCGAACCATTCCTTTTCTTCGTGCCTTGTTTTTTTTTTACCTTGCGTCTTGGATCCTTTGTATCTCTGCTCCAGAACTCTTAATGAATAAAAATTCCCTATCTTGCAACACTAACCTAGTCTATGATTAGTACCATCTCTTGTCACATTGTAGAAATTGAATCTTGTACCGATCTTGGGATTAGAGTCATCTCTCCAGAGTTTTCTTGTACACTATAGAAGCATCGTCTCCTCTTTACTGCTTTACAATTATAAGTATTCCTTGCAATCTCTACCTTGCCGAGGACATCTGATAATATCAGACAGTACCACAGAGAGCTTGTAGGAAACCTGATAGTTAATGCGATGGACTTAGACAACCCAGTTGCTTATTGCTTTTCCTCTCAGCGATTGCTCCTCAATCTTTGCATATTTTATGTATAACGATTTGTTGTATAGTGATATGTTGTATAACGATATTGTCTGTATAATGATATTTTTGTACAAATATTTGTTGTATAACAATATGCATATTTTATGTATAACGATTTGTTGTATAACAATATGTTTTATAACGATATTTTATGTATAATTATATTTTCTATATAACGATTTGTTGTATAACGATTTGTTTTATAACGTTTTTTTATATACGATTGCTCCTCAACCTTATAATTTATGTATTTGATTGACATGGGAAGGATGAATTGAAACATCAAGATTTCTAAAAAAAATTCGATACAAGCCGACTTCCCTTGAACATAAACATGACATAAAATGTGACTTGGGAAGCATTGACTATAAATTGGGATATGCTTGTGATAGAGGAGGCATCAAAACACGCTCGATATGACTGGAAGAATAGCTAGTTGGAGGATATTATTATCAAAATATTAGAAAAAAGACCTCCTAAAGTCATACCAAACCCAAGTAATGAGGTGAAGACTCATAGGATTGTGTTATGTTCAAGGGAGACATAAGTAGCTTCCATATAAAAAACAAGACTCATTCCCGTCCTTTTTTTTTCCTTTTCATATTATAAATCCTAAAAATAATAAAAGCATGCTATGATACAGTGGAGGAAACGAGTGTCGTAGGAAACGAAACTAGTTCCAAGCACAAGGAACAAACCGATGCTTAATGCAGGGAAATCATGTGTAAGATATTGACACTTGGGGGAAAGTTTCCTCTAGGGATACAGGTGTCAAGTGACAAAGGTTAGTATTGCAAGGCTAGTGACTTTTCAAGAATGTATAGATAATGTCTATATAATAGCAACTTGAAGCCGACATTAAGCCCAAAACGTGTGAGCGATCAATATGAAATGCAAATACAACTCAACACAAAAAAAAAAATTAGAATTCTCGCGAGTAATTGACCAACAATAGATGAGAATAAGATATGAATCTTCAACTCAAATTCATGGTAGGACTAGATAGGGCTTTCGAGCCTACGAAACAATTGTAGTATGGTTGTCAAAATGGCTAGTGAGGAGCTAACTAGGACAACCATGAAGAGGTAATCTCTACCACCTGTAAACAACACCTTTAGAACAACTTGAAGGTATATTGTCGAAAAGAATGGGGTTGACCCTATGTAAAATATGTGATCGATAAAGATAAATACATAATGCAGGTGGAATTAAACCTACCTTATATGCCAATAAAGAACATGATACTTGCCGAAGAAGTTACCGAAATGCCACTATATATAAAAATATATGTGGAAAAAGATATCTCCTAAGGAAAATTGCATAAGTAAACATATCATGCGATATTGCAATAGTCAAAATGGTGTAAACGTGTTAAAGAGGGGGTAAAAAGTATATAAAAAGTGGAAAAAATGAGTTAAAATAGGTGAAAAACACATGTTTACCATATTATTCGATTTTCACCATTTGGAGAGCATTTGGAGCCTTTTTAACTTTCAACCTTCTGAGGACCATTATTGGACACATAGAGCTCAGAATCCAAAATCGCTTGGACCAGGTAAGAGACCACTTCCTCTTTTTCAATTTCATCCATAAGTTTTTAGATTTTAGTGTTTTTTTAGTATTTAAATATGTTTTTAAGGGTGCACGGTCATGTACGTAGCCTTCGTTCACATGGGTCATGTACATAAGAAAATGTACTAAGTCCCTTTTAGTGACAATCACGTATGTATGTGACTGTCCTAAAAGGAAATCGTGTATATCCCCGTAAACGTTAAAAAAAAAAATTATCTCAAAATTTGGAAAACAATTTGCAAGACGATGATTGAATGGAGGAAAAGAGAGCATGGATAAGTTGATAATGAGGTTATGGATGATCCAGACGATCAAGAATCCCTTCAACGATGCATATTGTACAAGTTCTTTCATTCTAACAACATTAGGGAAAAACAAAGATTGCTTGAGACATTGATAAATTACTCAGAGTCGAAAGCATATGCTTTCATGATTATAGGGCAATATTTAAGAATTGAGACTAAGGATATATACTTACTTAATGGGATAGCTCTTTAAGGTGACATAGTTAACTTGAATGGAAAATCATCCATTGGTCTCACATTCAATGAATACATTTCTTTGTATTTCTCAACTGAGACAAAGAAAGTTAGGAGCCAACTCTCAATAAAGAAGATTGAAATCCTAAGCCTCAAGATTATTGTGTTGACAATTTCCCATATTATAAGATCAACATCTCTACATAAGGCTTAAAAAGTGATGATGTTATATGCAAATAAGAATTGAGTCCAATATTATATGATTGGAGTACCTCATTGTTGATGTGGATGAAGGCCTAGTTAATAGGATACACGCAAGTCAAAATGAAGAACTTCGGCTTTGGGAGCCTCTTGTGTTTATTTTTCTTTGAGAGAGTACCCATGATGAGTCCTAAAGTGGATATCCATACACATTATATGATATGTGTCATGATGTACCGATGGACCGAGGTACTCCGAAGGCAGGGAGGGGGACAACTAGGAGATCCTCGGGATGATGCATTTTTCGCTTGGTGGTCATGCCAAGTGGTTTTGATCGGGGATCATCCCTATGCATGGATAGATTATTACAATGACCCTAAGATTGATATTCCTCCTAGCAGTGTCTATGGAGATATCAACATAAGAATTATATTTTTTTAAATTATTTGATTTTTATATTTTAATGATTTTAAAACATAAATGTTTTTGGTGAGGATCAAGATAATAATGTGATTGTTTGATTATATGGATGTGGGACTGAGGAAACCTAAGGGATTTCCTCTCCATGGTCGATGTGGTCTTGATGGAAAACCACAGATATATTATGACCAAGTATTATATAACTTCTATGAGAATATGAAGATATTGGTACGTTCAGTGTCATTGGTACAGATTAAAGATTTACCAGAGAAGATGCAACGACACGCAGTTGGGGTACCACAAGCATGGGTATTTTGATCTAGCCAATTTCATGGTGTGTTATAAGTGACATGATAAGGGAAGGGTAGGTCCCTTAGGACTATGATGATGAGATCACGTATATTATGTTTGGTTACAAGAGAATCAAAGTAAGAGGGGCAAATGTTCACAAAACCACTTTTATTACTAATTGCAATACTATGCCTTACAAATGTCTTCCTTCTCTCTTATTTGATGCAAGTACCACCTTTAAAAGACCTATACACACAACTATAATGAATTGTTCAGTCTCCATGATTATCTTCATGATTTAATCATGTGCATCAAGGGGCTGATAATTGCATCAAAATTTCAAGTGTTGGGTCCTTTCCAAATCACTTTTGTCTTGGACACTGAATCATACATTTTAAGGAAATTACAGAGACAATTAGTTTCCTACAACACTAACAGTCCTCTCTTGAAGTATTTTCAGGGGCCAGCATGAAAATTTCTAATGTTGATTGGATTTCTGTATACTAGTAGCCTAGCTCTGCTTTCAATTTTTGTGCTTCTTTTCTATGCTTACAGTACTTTGATTTTTCCTTCTGAGTTAATTTTTCTTTCTTTGCTGCGTTCATTTATGTATTTTATTGTTGTTGTTTTAGTTTATGCAACTCTACTTTCTTCATGATATTGTTTCCTATTATCTTTGGTTAATTTGGTCAAATAGGATGTTGGATCAATTATGCCATAGTGACACTCCTGCAAAGCATTGTTAGCCAATAACAATCAAGCTTACATAGATGTTATGATGTCTCCTCTGAAGGGCCCTGGAAATTCTTATATATTTCCATTGTTGTCTTATAAAGGATTGGTTATCTCCCTCTTCTTCTTGCCATTTATTCATCCATTGAGATTTTAAGAGCAAGTCTAAAAGTTAGAGAGCAGATTCTGGTCGAATGATTATGCATACAGTGGTAAAAACCCCTCATACTTAACACTTTTCATGAATTATTTCCAAATTCTCGGTCATTTTTCTATTAAATCCGATCACTTCCCTCTGTTTCATAATATTCTTGGTTTACCTTCTATGCATGTTGTTCTCGATCAACAAAACCATGAGTTATGAGTTCTAAATCTGTTGAAAACAAATTTCCCTGTGGAGTCGCTAGTTTGTTGACAATTAAAATCACAACTAAGTTTTGCCTGCAAAGTATTTCTAAAACCTATTATTATTAAAAGTTAAATAGTACTAGTAGGTGGGAACCCCTTATATTTTGGGGATCATATCTATTCATATGTGATGTTGTGATGATGTTCGACATGGCTTACATGGTTAATGAGATCTTGTTTTATGGGCTATGGTTTGAGGCTTATGAAGTATTGGTTATCTGTGTTACTACAGCCTATGCTATTCATTGACACCACTGCTACCCATTCCTAGAAAACCTGCATAACTGACATGTTAGTAACATATACAAGCAATTGAAAAGAAATGAAAACAATGCAACAAATGCAAAAGGAAGCATTTGAGTTATGCTATACTATATGCATGAAATATTTAAATGATTATGAGTAAATCCTAGATAGAAAGTAATAGTTATGCGATTTGATTGAGTTATATGGTTAATATGCATATGGTATGAAATGTTGGTGGCACATTTGGCAAGGTAATAGATCCTAATGGTTATGCGAATTGTTGAATTATATGGAACTTGGTTGAATTATGTTATGGCATAAGTTCGAAATGTGATATGACCACATTGTTGGTTTTAATGGGTGATGGTTTCAATACATGGTTGATTAATTGTGTCGATGGAAAGCTTGCTGACATGTACTAGGGAATTAATGCACTTTGAATGGATGCAACATTCATTTATTGCACGTCACCTTTTATCCTTCGGTGGTCGCCACCCTAATTGGGCTATTGTTAAATTTTGTTGTTGTGGTTATGCTCCGACTTCCTAGCAGAGGGGAACCGCTCGACCAACTCGCGTTTTAAGGTGTTTGATTAACAGGTATGTCTTCTTTTGGACATTCATGAGTCTTCTCTAGTTATAAAATTATTAATGGCTTGGGTGTATCGGTTTTTGTTTCCTTAAGCATTGCAACTGTGTAAATTTTTGTTCTTGGAATGAGGCATTGATGGTTCTTTTTGCAATATTCTTGAATTCATAGAAATTGTTGGTCATCTGGGGTATCCTTGCTGGTTTAGTTGAAGTATTTTAGTTTAGTCTTGGGTCAGTTGGCTTTCTTCATGCATTCGCATCACTTTTCCCGTCTCTGGCTTTTATGGGTTTGATTATTGGAGACACTCTGCGTCACTGTGTTTTGTTCAATGGAGAATTAGTTGTTTCCACCACTAAAAGGTCATGAAGTTCGTTATTTTGTTAAGTTCTCGGCCCTGTCTTCACTTCAGCATTGTGGTTGTTGACTGGAGAACCACGAGGGTTATACCCTGTGTGTGTTAAGAATCGTTATTGGTCGAGTTAAAGTATTGCTCCTCTGTTATAGCCCCCTATCATAGATTTGTTACATGTCCACGAATGAGTCATGGTTCTTCATGTGTGTGCACCGTTGGCCTCAGAGTTTTCACCATTACGAGGATTTGGATCTGTTCTCCCTATGCTGGATACAAGGAAAAACCTTAACCCTCCAGTCTGGATTTTTATAGAGAATATTGTCGTGCATGTCAAGTCTACTATGGGTTATTGTGGATTGAATGTATTGTCGATTAATTTGAATACAAACTCGCCCAGTTGGTCATATGACAGTCTGGTTGGTTTGACATCTAGTTATTGCCACTGCTATAACAATGGTAAACCCTACATTATTAATTGCATAATTCAATACACGCAGTCACTCTCCTTATGGTTAATAACTCAATATTGTTAATTGAGAGGGTCATTGCCCTAGATTCGAATTAATGCGTGGGTATGTGTGGTTGCCAAAACATGCTAGGTTGATTGATTTTTACGAAAATGGTGAATTGGTTGGTTGATACACAGTCATTGGTATTTATGCACTAAGGATTATTTGGATGTTTAGCTGGCATTGGTTACAAATTCTTTCTGTTGCTCACGCATATCGCGTTGTGTGTGTGTGTTGTTTCTACACAATGAAATAATGGTCACTGTAACTGTTAGTTTCTTTTGGGGCCGAATGGTTATTGCAACCAGGAAGACTATATGAAATGCATCCACTGCATGCTTATGATTTCCTGATTTTATAAGCCAAGTTGTACATAGCATAGTCGATTACAATTTGACTAAATCAAATCAATATTGTATTAGATTGTTGGCTCAACACGATGGGTTAAGTTATTACTGTGACTGTGTGTTTGGTTTTGTTAAATGGATATGTTTCATCATAGTGTTTTGGTGGCTGCGCACTGTGTATAACATGGATAGCTTGGGTTTCAGACTCAGGGATACCCACAAAGTTTTAAGCATGTTTTTGTTGCAACCTGATCATTTGTTGAGACAGACATGTTGTTGATAACCCGTCATGTTTGATGGATGGCCTAGATTTTTAGAGTCACATTGAATTGGGATTGCACAGTGACAGAGTTACACTTGCATGATTGAATTATTCTATGCATATCTTGTGTTGGAATGGTGGTTGTTTTATGTCTGTTTAAATGTCAATTCGGGTTTTGCAATTTAATCTGGATTATTGGGTTGACTGCCCCTATATATGTTTAACGAATATAATTGTGTTTAAATGACAGGCCTGATTACAGTGATAGTGCTTCTTCATTGTTAATTTTGGAAACATGACTTTGAGTATGTTTGTTGATTGAAGTAATGTATGGGAAGTGATTGATTTTGATGGTTAACCGAGTGGGAATGGTTATTGTTTGAAAATTGTTATAAGATGAAAAGTATATAAATGAAAGGAACAAAACCCCTTTACAGATTGTGTGGAATACATATGTCTTTTGATGGCACTGTGTTGGATATTTGATTATCAACAGTGAACTTGTTAAGCACACAATAATTGATATTTGGTCACAATGATTGATGGTTGGTGCATCTCTTTTCACAGATTGTTTTATGGATCACTTAATTAATTTCATGAACAGTAATCATTCTTCTTCCCTTCCATTATTTCATTTCTCGCTAATTACAACTCCCATCATCTTCCCTTCTTCATTTTTTCACTCCCTATTCTGAGATTGATTATAGTCAAGAGAATTTTGGTGATAAAGCAGTTGAAAGTGTCAGTGTTTTGTTTGGAACACAGTGATGTTTTATTGGTTTACTTTATAGTTGATTTTTGTTGTCATTGAGCAATAACCATGTTTTTCCCCCTCATTATATCATGTTTTTATCAATACAAACCCCTCGCATATCCAAGAACCCATTTTCACCCCCTACTCATTGCTAAACAATAAAACAATTTGTATGGATTGGATTGCATGAGTCTGATACATTTTCGAGCCAAGTCTATTTCATATTTTTAAGAGTTTTCATGTTTGGTTATTTAAAAGTCTATTTTCTAATCAATGACGCATGCAGGGATGAGTTTTTTCAGTCGAGGTATCCATGGCCGAGGAAACAAAGGTAGAGGTAATTAGAACCGAGGCCCAAGAAGGCCCAGGTTCTCCATACATTCTGATGTTGATTCACAAGAGCTTGGCCAATTGTTGTAGGAAGGATTTTTCAATTGGATTGGGCAAGGATTAGTCCAACCTAGGCATGAAAGGCCTCCTTTCCAAGCCCCGCAAGCCCCTGGTAACCCCGTACCTCCTCATGTCTCATTGCAACCCGAGGTTCCTAAAAATGATGGATGGTAGGAGATTGTCCACCCAACAGTCTCCCAACATCATGGCAGGCCCAACTTGTTCTTGCCTACTCCTCCACCTATTAACCCCATTATCCAAGATACCCCTGACCACTCGCCAGTGCAATCCTCCCATGCTAGAAAGAGATTGAAAACTAAAGCCCGCCATGCCCTTGTTAAAGGAAAAGCCACTGCTTCCCCTTCCTCACCCTCCAATGGCTCTGACAAATATGTGTCTTCCCGAATGCATTTGAGGGATGATTGTTCCCACGTGATCAACGAGATTAGGCCTAAAGGCTCTACACATTCAAAGGCAAGTTTAGGAAAATCAAGAGGTGACAGTAGCAATCAAGGAAGGCTTGCATCGTAGACTGGGAAATATGTATTTTGATTTTTTATTTTTATCCATTGTTGATGACTGTTGACTTTAGGAAATTTTGGACAACATTTTTTATTTTGGATATATGAGTAATATTTTTGAAAATAATTTCAAATTTAATGATCTAAATTTGACAAAAGTGAATATGTTGATGAGAGACACGAGAAGGTGTGTTTTACTTAACTAATGGTTATTCTATGATTGTTATGATTGTTATGAACTAAAGCGAGTCACAAGGGGTCCCACCTACTAGTTATTATTGATTTATAACCCTTATTATAATTATTACTCTTCCCCCTAACTAAAGTTAGTTGAGTATTTTAATTAACTTAACTAATGAGTNGAATATGAGAGATTGGGGAGGGGAAAATATAGAAGGGGAATAGAAGAGGTAAGGAAATAAATTGGAAAAGTAGAAATAAAGGGGAAGCAAAAAAGTGGTTCAACAATAGGGAATCAAAGAAGTTCCCGTACCAATGTTAGAATCTTGAGACGTTGAATGAGAACCAATAATATGTTTTTCATTCTCATCGATGACATATAAAATGAAAAAGCATTAGTTATCGACAATAATGACATGGCTATACTTCAAGGATAAGTGGAACCAACAATCAGTGGAGCAGAGTTGTTGATTGATGTGGCTATGGTGGACTGAGTCACACTAGTCATTTGGTTAGACATATTGAGAGTAAATATTCCTGTAGTAATGATTGTCAACATGGGGGTTGCAAGGATCCTCGAGCCAAACACTTTTGGATTGCCTTCCATTACGGTCCACCGAAGAGGGTGACTATCAGTTCAATCCAACTCAGGAACCGAATGCTGCAACAATTGGAGTGTTATTTCCAGTTAACAGAGGGTTGAATGGCTAAGCAAATTCCTCAACTCCATGATCCGATATAGTTACAACCTCCAAAGAAGAAGTTTTAGCTTTTGCGGGTTCTTTGTCTATGGTCTCGATTGGACCAGTCGGTACAAAAGTGTTGATTTAATCAAGTCGACGCCTCAAGGGAGGCGATGGAGGATTTAGTTATACTTTTTTAGGTGGAAGACCTTGAATTCTCCTTGATCAACAAGGCGGTGGATGAGCCACATTGAGTTATCATCCCTAGGTGACTACCTACACATCTTCCTAAGCAATCTACAACCGCAAAAAACACCACTATAAAATCCCTAAAAGAAACAAAAGTCACAAACAACCTTGCTAATATCTTGATTTATGTGGATTAGTTAGTGATATCACAATAGCATCAAATTAAGGAAGGGACCTTCCATACAAAGGCACAGGTTGATTAAGTCTTGTGAACCTATGAACACATGAGTGAGAAGCAGTTACCTCGACCTCCACTAACCATCTGGTTCAAATACCCATGCTTTGTAGGGAACCCTCTAGAAGTAATGAAAAGTGTGATATGAATTCATTCCCATGTACCATGGGAAACCCCTCACAGTCACCTATAATATCCCTAGGAAAATTAACTAAGGTCACGAAATCGCAGTCATCGTCCAAGGGGTACAATCGAAAGTAAGGGTCAAAGGTATGGGAACGATAGTTTATCCTAAAGCCTCAAAATTACTGCGTCTCATGGAGGTAAGGGCACTGACAAAACCATAAATATGTTATCTTTTCACTACAATTAGTCAAGCTTCAGAGGAGTTATCTCCCTGCCTCTCCTTTATGCAACCTTGTGTTTGAATCTTGTGTTAGACGAGCTTCCCAACTATACTTATATGAAATTGAGTTTTGCACACCCTATCTCAAACTCCTAAGTTTGGTTTTTGGCCTTGGAGAAATTAAATCTCCAACCCAAACCAAGGCCTTAGCTTGTACTACTTTGTTTTCCCTAATAAAATGAAAATGTNTGAGTAATATTTTTGAAAATAATTTCAAATTTAATGAGCTAAATTTGACAAAAGTGAATATGTTGATGGGAGACACAAGAAGGTGTGTTTTACTTAACTAATGGTTATTCTATGATTGTTATGAACTAAAGTGAGTCACAAAGGGTTCCACCTACTAGTTATTATTGATTTATAACCCTTATTATAATTATTACTCTTCCCCCTAACTAAAGTTAGTTGAGTATTTTAATTAACTTAACTAATGAGTTGGTTCAACTACTTCAACCAATTCTAATTTGTTTAAAAGAAATAGGAAAGGGAGGAACACAAGGGGGGTAGAAGCAGAAGCATACTAAGGTTTGATCTTTGAGTTTATGTTGAGATAATTTAGTTTTCATTCATTCATTATTCATCACAAGCCTAATTCTCTTTTATGATAGTAGGGTCTTATTGTACACAACAATATTCAGGGTTGAATCACATCATTCAGACACTTGTTTTTTAGAGGTGTTGATCTATCTTTGATATTTTGTGTAGACTTGTCTGATTGTGAATTATTTTTCATGTCTGACAAAGAATATTGTGCAGAGTTGAGTGGGCAGCAATTTGTGGCAATATGATCTAGCTTTTAGAGTTCAGTTTTGGTTTTCTGTCAGAGGTCCTTTTGTATGTTCCATCGGGGATGTCTGGTCCAAAATTTCTGCATGAGATTTTGTAAATAAAATGACTCTTTGGTGAATTTGAATGAAATAAAGGATTTATTTGTTTCATCTGTCTTGATTATCATCTTGGTGACTTTTCTTCTATCTTTACATTTATTTCAGCAACTGATATGTTCAGAAAATTACAGTAAATTTTCAGCAAGCTTTTCGTTGATAAAAGATTAGCCTAAGCACTTGTAATTAATACTTGTGAGTTAGGATGTTAATTTTGTTGTCTATAAACATAGGGTGATATTCCCGTCTATATTTATCTAGCCAATAAGAATCTGAAAATTCTTGAGTAAGATCATTTCATATATTTTCCTCAATACTCCTTTTTTTCCAAAATTCATTTCCCTTTTAGAAAAGTTGATTCTTTGAACGAGAGCTGGGAAGTATCTTCACAAAATAATATTTTTTTCAATTTAGACACAAAATCATTGTATACCTCATAGAAATGATGTCTAACCCTCTGCCTTCATAAATATTGATACCACATAGTCACGGGGTCCACCTTTATTTTAACCCTTCTGGAAACATTTAAACCCTCAAAAGTATGGCAATATGTGATAGAAAATAATTAATAAGATGACATATAAAAATTCTTCTCGGTTTTGAAGTTTGTCAACTATGAAATAATCTCATTTGAAATAATCTTTTCTCAGTCAAATATTTTGTTTTCCTTAACTATGAAATAAAGTATATATAATTCCAATCGAGGAATGTTTTCCGTAGAATATTGGCCAATAATTCGAGTAAATAAAAAGATAATTTATTTATAAGTATTTTCAAAGAACTTACTTGAATTCTAGATATATCGTCTGGCATTGATGCATGCAAATATTATTGAATAAGTTCTATTCCATTATTCTTTCTTTTTAGAAAATTTCTAGCTTCCTCCCCTATGTAAACCATGTACGGCTCTAGTAATTTCAAAATCTCCCTAAATATTGAAGGTGCCAAGGAAATAGGATAACTTCTCTGCAATGAGATGAACCTTCTATTCTAGATAAACTTGTCGATGCACCAAACAAGAATATCCTTGCATTAAAAGACTTATGGGGTGCAACTTGCGAGAACTATCCCTGAAGTTCACACTTGGTTGTTTTGTTTGCCAAGTAGACTTGAATAATACCAATATGATTGGAACCAGTGATAGTTCTAATCTTCTCTAGTGAAGAGCTTGAAGATATCTCCACAAAATTTTTGTTTTCTCATGACTAATTATGCAAATTTGACTAACATTTCTTGTGTTATTACTTTGCACATTAAATGATTTTAGGTTAGATTTTATTTTGATGGAGGCATTAAATCAAAATAAATGTGACTAGCCTTGATATAAACATCATTAATTACCATCCATTTGAAAAATTTATATAGTAGTTAAGTCCGTAAAGATAGAATTAAATGTGACTTCGAGAAATGTGAAGGAAGGGACACATGACGACGGAGAGTCTAAGTCAGTGATCAAAATGGAAAGGTGGGTCTGGAAGTCTGGATATATGAAATAGATAAGTGTTTAAATATGTTTGGTAGACTATAGGATGAGTGGAGTTATAACATGTAGTCCTTGGAGTCTGAATTTCTGAAAATCCGTGATGCAAAAATAAATTAAGTGTTGGGCAGACTGATATACATGTAAAGAGAGCATAATACAAGTTTGAAAGTCTGCAAACATAGTGAAAATGACTAAGTGTGATAATCTTGTTACAAAAAATAAATGGGAAAAGAGGCGAATATGAGAGATTGGGGAGGGGAAAATATAGAAGGGGAATAGAAGAGGTAAGGAAATAAATTGGAAAAGTAGAAATAAAGGGGAAGCAAAAAAGTGGTTCAACAATAGGGAATCAAAGAAGTTCCCGTACCAATGTTAGAATCTTGAGACGTTGAATGAGAACCAATAATATGTTTTTCATTCTCATCGATGACATATAAAATGAAAAAGCATTAGTTATCGACAATAATGACATGGCTATACTTCAAGGATAAGTGGAACCAACAATCAGTGGAGCAGAGTTGTTGATTGATGTGGCTATGGTGGACTGAGTCACACTAGTCATTTGGTTAGACATATTGAGAGTAAATATTCCTGTAGTAATGATTGTCAACATGGGGGTTGCAAGGATCCTCGAGCCAAACACTTTTGGATTGCCTTCCATTACGGTCCACCGAAGAGGGTGACTATCAGTTCAATCCAACTCAGGAACCGAATGCTGCAACAATTGGAGTGTTATTTCCAGTTAACAGAGGGTTGAATGGCTAAGCAAATTCCTCAACTCCATGATCCGATATAGTTACAACCTCCAAAGAAGAAGTTTTAGCTTTTGCGGGTTCTTTGTCTATGGTCTCGATTGGACCAGTCGGTACAAAAGTGTTGATTTAATCAAGTCGACGCCTCAAGGGAGGCGATGGAGGATTTAGTTATACTTTTTTAGGTGGAAGACCTTGAATTCTCCTTGATCAACAAGGCGGTGGATGAGCCACATTGAGTTATCATCCCTAGGTGACTACCTACACATCTTCCTAAGCAATCTACAACCGCAAAAAACACCACTATAAAATCCCTAAAAGAAACAAAAGTCACAAACAACCTTGCTAATATCTTGATTTATGTGGATTAGTTAGTGATATCACAATAGCATCAAATTAAGGAAGGGACCTTCCATACAAAGGCACAGGTTGATTAAGTCTTGTGAACCTATGAACACATGAGTGAGAAGCAGTTACCTCGACCTCCACTAACCATCTGGTTCAAATACCCATGCTTTGTAGGGAACCCTCTAGAAGTAATGAAAAGTGTGATATGAATTCATTCCCATGTACCATGGGAAACCCCTCACAGTCACCTATAATATCCCTAGGAAAATTAACTAAGGTCACGAAATCGCAGTCATCGTCCAAGGGGTACAATCGAAAGTAAGGGTCAAAGGTATGGGAACGATAGTTTATCCTAAAGCCTCAAAATTACTACGTCTCATGGAGGTAAGGGCACTGACAAAACCATAAATATATTATCTTTTCACTACAATCAGTCAAGCTTTAGAGGAGTTATATCCCTGCCTCTCCTTTACGCAACCTTGTGTTTGAATCTTGTGTTAGATGAGCTTCCCAACTATACTTATATGAAATTGAGTTTTTCACACCCTATCTCAAACTCCTAAGTTTGGTTTTTGGCCTTGGAGAAATTAAATCTCCAACCCAAACCAAGGCCTTAGCTTGTACTACTTTGTTTTCCCTAATAAAATGAAAATGTCTAATTGGTTTTAGTTAGCGCTCATTTTATAGGTTGTTATTTACTCAAAAAGGGTGACAGGTGAAACTAATGGTGTTTTGATGAACTCAATAGAAAAAACACTTAAGAACACAAATGCAACATGGAGTTCTTCACTAAAAAAATGAGTATAAATATTGCCTCAGAATTAAACAAGAAAAATATTTGTTTTTTGGGTATGCAAAGAATGCAACTTTGTTTAGATAAAATGAACTTACTAATGCAACTTTTATATGCAATACAACTACCAATATTTGGAATTATTTTCGTTGAAGCTATAGAAACGAGATATTTTTTTCTTTAGAAAGTACAACACTGAATTCAAGGAGAAAACATGTGTATGATTAACTTTTATTTTTCAGATGTAGATGTTTTTGGAGACAGTGGTACAATATTGTCATTGATTTCAACAGGGTGTAGAAGAATCTTGTATAAATCCAAATCTCAGAAGGAATAACGTTAATTGAAGCTTAGAAGTGTTTGAGCATAACCCTAACTTACATTAGTTTATACCTAGATAAGACTCCTAGATCTTGGTTAATACTTTCCATAACACTTTATTCCACCTAACTTGGCCACATAGAGAAGAAGGGCGCCTCATCCCTAGATTTTAGGGAAAACTGTTATTTTTAGATCAAGACTCAAGTCTCGGTTCTTGATTTTCTTGATTTATTCTTGATTTATTCCAACTCCCCCATGAAAAAACTCATCCATTATTGGGGAATGCACACCTCCTATTTGAGTGAGATATTTATTCCTTAATTAATGATTTTTTCCTTTACTATTATTAGTAATTGTTATTTCGAGTCAGTTAAGTGAGTTGGAACTGCTTCTCTTGTAAGCTAAGTGAGCTTAAGTGACCTAATGCGCACCACTTGAATATTGTGGGAATTAATGAGTGTGTGACATCTGTCTTTAGTGGTCTAGGTCGAACTATGTGGTTTCCCTTAGCCTATGACACCTATTTCAACATTTTCTAGCTTTTTTTACTAGAATTTCTATGTTGGAAATTCTATATATTCACCTCCTCTCTTATTTTTGAGGTTGGTTGCTCATGTATATTCATTTTTTATTAATATAATTATCTTATTTATGGAGAAAAAAATTTCTCTTATCTCTTGAATATCAACAAATTGTATGTGTTCAATTTAACTAGAATTCTAGATCTATTGGGGTTTCTGCAGGAATTCTACATGGTATCAAGGCTAGATTGAATCTAGTGGATTGTACACGGTTTTATTTGCAGGTATAGATCACCAGGAGGCGCAAAAAGAAGAAATGGATAATCTCTCTCATCCCAAAAAACTCATTCTAAATCATTTCAATTACTTCGAATGGAAGACAGAGATCTCTCAGCTCCTCCGAAGCAAAGGGCTTTACAGGGTAACAATGGGAACGAAGAAAGTACCGACTGTTGCAGCGAAGAAGATCAAGTATTTCAATAAATTAGATGAATCAATTGGGCTGATATGCCTATCAATTTCCATATATCTCCTCTTTCATGTCAGTGGAGCCACTCCTCCCGATGTGGTCTAGACCACACTGGAAGGACTATTCGACAAGCATGATGCAATGAGAGTGCATCAACTGGAGAATGAAATCATATCCCTAAGTCCAATTCATTTCAGCAACGTGAAAGAATTATTCACCAATTTAAAATCCCTCCTCGTTGAACTTAATGCATGTGGAGTCAAGAAAGAGGAATATCAGCTCATCCTTTCAATTCTCTTGAAATTAGGCCTTGAATATTCCATATTTGTATCGTCATTTCAAGCATCTAAATTGACTCAGGAAACATGGAAAATGCCTCCATTGAATGATTTCATTGCAACATTGACTCAAGAGAAAGCTAAGTTAGTCCAAATCGGTTCCATAAAGAGTTCCAAGAACCAAGCACTTGCGGCTACTGATGCTCCAAAGAGCAGTTGAAAAGACAAGCAAAAATGAAAGGGTAAATTTCCTGAATCGAAGAAGGAGAGACGTGCACAATCTTCAGAGAACTCTTCTGAGCCTAAGGGTAAGAATAAGAAGAAGAAGGAAATAACAATTTGCAACTACTATTCCAAAGGTTCTCATCCTGAATAAAATTTCACAAGGAAGACTATCGATGAGATGGCTAAGCAATTGCAACAGCACAATCTCACGGTGCCTGAAAATGCAAAGAAGAAACATGATAACAGAACAACATGGAGAGCACGATATGGTCATGATTTAGTGGCTGTCACACCCACTCCATCAGCTTGGATCCTTGATTCAGGTGCATCGAACCATATGGATGCATCAAAAGATAAATTTTCCTCCATCGAAGAAAGCACCAGATCCCCAATTTACTTGGGAGATGCCACACCCACAAAGGTGTGTGGAGAAGGAATTTTTGATCTTGAAGGGGGATTTTTCACAAATGTTCTTCATGTTCCCTCACTATCTGCAAATCTTCTCTCAATATATCATATCATTTCAGCTCTGGAAGGAAGGTGGAGTTCACTCTGGACTCCGCGGTGATTACCGACATTTCCACAGGCTCAAAGCTTGCACATGGAATTGCAGATCACGGTTCTCGTTTGTATTTCTTCTCCCAATTTGTTCCTAAATCTATTAGCACTGTATTTATTTCACAATCTAATGATATAAACAGGTTATGGAATGAAATATTTGGCCATCTAAACTATAATTACTTGCATCGACTCAGTAAGGAAAACATCGTAGAAGGATTGCCAGTTATTAAATTCATAAGCGGTGTATGTCAAGGATGCATTCTTGGCAAGCATCCAGAGCAAAAGTTTGACAAAGGGAAGGCACAGAGAGATTCTTCACCTCTTGGGATGATTCACAGTGACCTCAAGGGCCCATTCCCGCAACCTTAAATCAGTAAGGCTCTATATGTACTCACCTTCATAGATGATTTCTCTCGCTTTACTTGGGTATTTTTTCTGAAATTAAAATTGGAAGTATTTGAATGCCTTATAGAATTTAAAGCACTTGCTGAGAATGAGTTTGGGTGTAAGATTAAGATACTTCGTACTGATAATGGGGGGGAGTATTTCAACAAATATTTTTAGCAACTTTGTATATATATAGGTATACAACTACAACACACAGTGTCATATACACCACAACAGAACAATGTTGCGGAGAGGAAAAACCGGTCCTTAAAAGAGATGGCCAATTGTATGCTACAGTCGAAATCATTATCTCCCAATCTATGGGATGAAGATATTAATTGTGAAACATACATTCAACACTGAGATCCTCAAAAATCACTCAAAGGCACCACTCTTTTTTAATGTTGGACCGGTAAGAAACCGAAAGTGTCGCACTTTCGCATTTTTGGTTCACGAGCATGGGCTCACATTCCGACAGATAAGAGGGAGGATTTGGATCCTCATAGTGTTGAATGCATATTTGTTTGATATATTGAAGGTATCAAAGGATATATATTACTGGACTCTCACACTGAAAATTCATTCTAGCTCGAAGTGTGAAGTTTGAAGAAGAATCACTGCATGATTTTTCAGAAGACCCTGCTGAGGAACCACTTGTTGTCACTGATGAGGAGTTAGAAAATTCTTCGATAACTTCATAGAAGCCATCAGAGAATCATTTTGGATCTTATATAGAGTATGAGGATCAGGTCATGTCTGATCCAACTCAATTTCCAACTTGGGCATAAAAAACCATGCAAGATAAGGGTGAACTAGTCGGTGATCTTGCGGATACAAGAAGGACTAGATCATAGCTTTTTGGGGCTCCTCAAGCCCTGGATGCCATGAAACCTTTTCTTCCCATACATTTCTATATGACACTTGGTTCATATCCGAATTCACACTCTGAGGCTGCTGGAAAACCACTTTGGGAGGCTTCCATGGATGAAGAGTACTTTGCCCTTATGGACAACAACACATGGGACTTGGTTCCACTTTCGAAAGGAAGAAATCTTGTTCGATGCCGATGGATATATCGAAAAATGATTTCTGCATATGGTGAGATCATAAAGTAAAAATTTTGACTTGTCGCAAAAGGATACTCACAGGTACATGGCATAGACTACACAGAAACATTTGCACCCGTTGTAAAAATGGATTCCATTCGACTAGTTTTGGCCATTGCCGCTTCTCGCAGATGGGAAGTTCATCACATGGATGTGAAGAGTGAATTTATTCATGGATATCTCAAGGATGAGATCTATATGGATCATCCACATGGATACATTCATAACTCTTCCCTCGTTTGCAGATTAAAGAAATCTTTGTATGGCCTAAAACAGGCTCCCAAAGCCTGGTATGCAAAGATGGATTCTTTCCTACTTTCCATTGGATTCATTCGATGCAAATCTGATCTGAATGTTTATTTTATGCAACATGATGATTCCCTTTTACTGATAGTACTTTATGTATATGACTTACTGATGACAGGGAACCTTACTTTAGCTATTGATTCAGCAAAATCAACACTACACGATCGATTTTCCATGACAGATTTAGGATTGTTACACTACTTTCTTGGTCTTGAAGTTTCTTAGTCTACTTCACAGATCAATATGGAACAGTATAAGTATACATTAGATATACTTTTCCACTTTTAGAGGACAAAATTCAAGCCACCAACATCTCCCTTTCTTTCAGGGGTCAAATTTGAGGATGTGGGTACTACACCTTTGGTGGACAGTACACTGTATCAGTAGTTGGTTGGGAGTTTTTTGTATCTTACTCAAACCCGACCAGATATCTCTTTTGCAGTAGGAGTTTGTTCTATATATATGTAAGAGCCTCATGAGCTTCACTGGAAAGCTGCAAAGAGAATCCTTAGATATGTGAAGGGTACTCCCAGTTTTGGTATCTTTTAGGCTGCAGATTACCCACTTTCACTGATTGGGTACATAGATTTTGATTGGGATGGTGATGGTACAGACTGCAAGTCCACCTCTGGTTATGTTTTCAGATTTTGTTCAGGGCCATTCTATTGGTATAGAAAGAATAAATCCATGACTTCTTTATCTACAACAGAGGCAGAGTATAGAGGTGCAGTGAATGCAGCTACACAGGCTGTTTGGTTGCAGGGGCTTCTCTCCGAGTTTGGTATTCAGTATCCACTTCCAAATGTCATATTTTGTGACAATCAGGGGTCCATTCAGATATCAATTGATCTATTTTAAAGGAAGAGGACCAATCACATCGAGATTCACATGCATTACATCGGCGAGTTGATCCGTGACAAATTAATTTCATTGCAGTACTTCCCCACAGAGCAACAGTTTGCAAACAGATTCACCAAGTCCTTCACTGAAAAGAAATTTTCAGAACTGAGAGCTATGCTTGGAGTGGTGGAGACAGCTGAGTAGGTCACTTTTGGCCACTCATCATTTTTTTCCTCTTTTTTTTTGGGGGGGGTTTCCCACGATGTTTTTCCTCTTTCCTCTTTTCATGAGGAGTTCTTTTATGTAATGAGTACCTAAAATGGCCAAGTTGTCGGGACTCAATTTTTTTGTCATTACAGTTAGGATTAAGGGGGGGTGTTGGAGCATAACCCTAACTTACATTATTTTATACCTAGCTTAGACTCCTAAATCTTGGTTAATACTTTCCATCACACTTTATTTCACCTAATTTGGCCACATAGAGAAGAAGGGCGCCTCATCCCTAGATTTTAGGGAAAACTGTTATTTTTAGATCAAGACTCAACTCACGGTTCTTGATTTTCTTGATTTTCTTGATTTATTCTTGATTTATTCCAACTCCCCCATGAAAAAAATCATCCATTATTGGGGAACGTGCACCTCCTCTTTGAGTGAAAGATTTATTCCTTAATTAATGATTTTTGCCTTTACTATTATTAGTAACTGTTATTTCGGGTCAGTTAACTAAGTTGGAACTGCTTCTCTTGTCAGTTAAGTAAGATTAAGTGATTTAATGTGCACCACTTGACTCTTGTGGGAATTAATGAGTGTGTGACATGTTTCTTTAGTGGTCTAGTTCAAACTATGTGGTCTCCCTTAGCCTATGACACCTACTTTATCTTTTTCTAGTTTTTTTGACTAGAATTTATATGTTGGAAATTAGATATATTCACCTCCTATCTTCTTTTTGAGGTTGGTTTCTCATGTATATTCATTTTTTATTAATATAATTCTTTTATTTATGGATCAAAAACTTTCTCTCATCTCTTGAATATTAGCAAATTGTATGTGTTCAATTTAACTAGAATTCTAGATCTATCGGGGTTTCTGCAGGAATTCTACAAGAAGAGATGACACATTTGAAATAACACAGGAGACATAGTTATGTGAGTGAATAAATCCTTTTGTAAAGGAGTGAGTTACATGAGCCATTAATTTTTATCTCGGTACAATTCAAGTTCGTTATATCAAGGTGAAGTCATAGGTTGGGAAGGATTAAATCTCAACCATCGGATCTAAAGAAGGAACTTCAGATGGTTCCCCAACTATTAGATAACACTAAAGGAAAGAAGGTGGTCAGCTTCGACACTTACCACTATGACGAAAAGGAGTCAAAACATGTAATTTTACCTGGAGATCGAAGCCCCGAAGTCTCAAAATCCCGTCAACCATTTATATGGTGTGAAAATATTCAAAAAAATCTAAGGAAGAAGGTGCTCAACTCTGGCTTTGACCTACTTCGGTGATAAGCATATCATATTAACCAAGAACTCTAAACCCTAGAGTTTCAGAATAAACAGAGGCCATAATATCAATAAAGTTGAAAATATACAGTGGTAGATCAATTTGGCACTTCGAAAATAATCGAAGGATGGTATAAATTTCCAAAAATCCTGAAGCCACGAAGTAAGACACATGACATAAGAAAAATATGACACGTTGCCCAATCGACTAGTGACAAGTGTCAAGGTATAGTTGGCACATTAGGTATATGAAATTCATGAATCAAGGTGACACATGTCAACCACTCAGCTAGTGCCACATCAATAGTGACGTCAACAAGATACGTCACTATGGGAGTACATAGTTCAGGGACATTTGGTTTCTCCTACTAGCAACTACCAGAAGCATCGAAGGGACAAGTCTTGAAGTGAACAAGAACTGCCCATCTCAAACGTGAAAATAAAACATGACTCTCAATATTGATAAGTGATTAAGCACTCACTTGGCTTAGTGCTTAGTCACCGTCTATGGTCATATGGAATAAAGGTCCTAAAAATGCATCTGTGTGAATTTTAACATACAAAGGATGATTTTTTCCTCTGTCAGGAGGAAACTTTGAACCAGACATGATCTAGATTTTGTCCTGATTCATATTAAGTGATCAAATACATCTAATGCACTATAAATATAATCGAAAATATTAAATATGATCTATTGGAGAACTAGAGACATAAAAGAATATTAACAATAAAATAAGAAGGCATGGGATCTAGTTAAAAAAAATTGATCCATACTTGTGATTGATTTATGAAATTCCCTCTTACTAAATTGAAAAGATTTCACGTTAATGTGTGAAATAATAATAGAGGGAGATATTGATTCTAAATTAAAAAACAAATTTTATTACTGTTAGTTTAAATGAAGAGGAGAAATGGTCCAAACAAAGTGACACAATGCTTCAATGCTCACACCAATTGGAAGACCATATAGGAAAGAAAGAACAGTGAAGAACAAGCATCTCTACAGTCCATATCAGAAGATCAAAGAAAAATCAGAGTCCAAGAATAAGAACCAATGATACTTATGCAGTGAGGGTGGAAGGGAGGTGCACAAAAGGATTCATATCCTTCACTAAGTAAAGTGTGAATTAAGGGAGTTGGTGCTTCCTAGGGTTGGTTCCTTAAAGACAAGGGAGTTGGTTATTCCTACGGTTGGTTCCCTAAAGACAAGGGAGTTGGTGTGTCGTAGGGTTCATGCCCTAAAGAAAATGGATTTGGTGATTCCTAGGGTTGGTTCCCTAAAATAAGGGAGTTGGTGCTTCCTAGGGTTGGTACCCTAAATAAGGGGATTTGTGTCTCCTAGAGTTGGTTCTCTAAAAAGGAATGGTGTCCTTCACTATTCTTTATAAAACCTTTTAATTCATGTTAATTATATTTATATAATTTATTTTAAATACAATTCCATTGTTCATCTATTGTGGAGATTAATAAAATAACAAAGTAATTGCTAATTATTTAAAAAGGGTAATACTGATTCAACCCCCCTCTTTGTATTTCCAACAATTGGTATCAGAGCAAGTTCCTTCAGCACAGTCTAATAACTAGAAGGTAGATTTTGAAAATGGATCAACAAGATGGAATGTCTTCCAACAAAGCACCATTGTTTAACGGATGTGGTTATGATATCTGGAAAATAAGAATGAAAAGCTTCATGTTGGCTCTTGGTTTTGATGCTTTGTAATCTATTGTAGATGGTTACACTGCACCAACTACTCCACCCACAGATACTACAAGAAAGAAGGTGTGCAATGACAACTCAAGAGTAGTTAATGACATTCTAGGAGGATTGAAAAATTCTATATGTGCGAAGGTAATGCATTGTAAGTAAGATAAGGAAATATGGGACAAATCAGAGGTTGTATATGAAGGAGATAGCAAAGTCAAGGAAGCCAAACTACAAACCTATAAAGATCAGTTTGAAAATTTGAAGATGAAAGAAGAAGAGAACATTGTTGAATAATTTCATAGTGTAGATGATGTAGTTAACTCAATCAGAGAAGCAAGAGAAGAACTTACCGATAAACATATTATACAAAATATATTAAGGTCATTACCTATGAGATATTATGCCAAGATTTTGTATATTGAAGAGAGACCAGAACTTGACAAGCTCAAAGTAGATCAACTTCATGGAATTTTTACAGTATATGATATGAAAACAGGGAACGGAAAACCATCAAAAGGAGAAAAAACCTTTAAAGAATCTAAATAAAAGAAGAAACAGGTACATATGTCTAATGAAGATCAGTTAGACATATCAAATGTAGAATATACCAACTTTATAAAGAAACTCCAAAAAGTATTTGGAAGATATAAAGGAAAGTTACCCTTCAAATGTTTCAACTATGGAAGAATCAGACACTTTGTTAACAAAATTCCCTATCCCAAGCAGGAGGATAACGATGATGAAGAAGCCCACAACCAGAAAAATGAATACAAGAAGAAATTTTATAAGAAAAAAAAAACTTCTACTCCAAAGAAGACATTAGCTCTTCGTACATAAGTGAAGATGAAGATTAAGAGATTATATTTATGGGAAGAACATTCAAAATAATAATATAGATAATGAATAAAACATTGAAAGTTAATGTGAATTAGATCTAGAAGTTGAACTGATTAGTGCTCTGGAGGAACTAAGAATGTATAAAAATAAGAACAAACTACTTAGGGAACAGCTTCAAGAATTTGAAGAATCACATCAATCAAGAGAAACAAATGCATCAAGAATTTTCAAAGAATCAGAGAAGATCATCAATGATTTAAAGTCCCAACTCCTGGAAGCTAATCAAATTAAAGAAATCATTTTAAAACAACTCAATGATAGAAAACAAATATGTGAGAAGCTAGAAGTTGAGATTGGGTTGTTAAAAGGTGAACTTGAAAAGGAAAATAAGGGATCAAAATTTGAAAATAGTTCAAAGATATTGGATGAAATTCTCAGTAGTAAGATGTCACCAAATAACAAAATTGGTTTGGGATACACCCAAGACTCAACTTCTACATCACAAGGATCCATAAAAAGACCAATCAGTTATGCATATGCTCTTAAAAACCCCTTAATAAGAAGAAATAATGAGGCAAGGATTATTCCATTGGAGAGCATCCCAAATAAATAGAAATCAACATCCCCTACTAAAGAAAAACATGAATAGAAGAATACAATCACCAGAAGAAATACCTCTAATAGACATCAATATATCTTCCTTGGATATTACTATTCCTGCAAAATTTTGGACACAAAGCAGTACATTGTAAATCCTATAGAAGGCATTATCCAAAAAATGTCCAAAGAAGTCGAAATTTCAATACAGATAAAAGAAACTATAATTTGTTCTCTCCATTACAAGATTACAATATCGAATGCCTCAAATGTAACAATTATGGACATTAATCCAATGAATGTACATTTTCGAAGTATGTCAAAGAGATAAATATTCCCAACAATAAAAAAGTATGGAAGGAAAAGAAAGTAGAGAAAACATAGTGTAAAGTATCTGTGTATGCTAAAAACAAAGGACGTTAGTGGTATATAGACAATGGATTTTCTAAACACATGATTGGAGATCAAATAAAATTTCTCATGTTAACAAATAAAGAAAAATGAAATTCACCATTGGAGATGATGTGTCAACCAAGATACTTGGAAAATGCATTGTTAGACTAGGAATAACAAGGCCAAAGAAGAAAATATACTTTTAGTAGAAAATATTAAGCCTGATCTCCTAAGTGTAATTCAAACATGTGATCAAGGTAACATACTTATCTTTTATTCTCAGAATTGTGAGATAAGAAGAGAAGATACAGGGAAGCTAGTGGCAGTTGCACCAAGAACATCTTCCTTGACATAGAAGGAAAAGAAAAATATTGTTTAGGTTAAGAAGATGAAATTTGGCTATGGCATAGAAGGTTGGGACATATAATATTTGAAAACTTAATCAAATTCAATAATAATGAGGAAGTAATGGATCTACCAAATATTAAAAATCCTTTAAATCATATTTGTAAACATTTTCAAAGAGGGAAGCAAACAAGAGTTAGGTTCAAAACAAAAGAGCATTGCACAACAAAACCATTAGATATTATTCACACAAATCTATGTGGACCTACCAGAACTAAAAGTACTTATGGTGAACATTATTTTATGTTGATCATTGATGATTACATGAGATTGACATGGGTATACTTTCTAAAATAAAAATTAGAATCCTTTGAGAAGTTTAGAACATACAAAGCCCTTGTAGAGAATCAAATAGATCTCAAAATTAAATGTTTGAGATCAGACAATGGAGGATAATTCACCTCTAAAGAGTTCATTCAATTCTGTGAAAATCATGGTATCAAAAGACAATTTTCATCTCCCAGGACTCCTCAATAGAATGGAGTAGCAGAAAGGAAAAACATAATAGTTTAAGAAGCTTCAAGAACCATGCTAAATGAATCCAAGCCTCCAAACAAATTCTGGAGAGATGCAATCTACACATCAGTCGACATACTTAATCAAGCTCATTTGAGAACCAACCATGACAAAAATCCTTATGAACTATGGTTTGGAAGGCCAACATCTGTAAAACACTTTAGAATGTTTGGAAGTAAATGTAACATTAAGAATGATGAAGATAATTTAGGGAAGTTTGATCCAAGATCTAATGAAGGCATATTTTTAGGGTATTCACATAATAAGAAATCATACATATGTTATAATCTTAGACTACTAAAGATAGTGGAAAGTGAAAATGTAAAGATAGATGATATAAAACTAAAGAAGACCATATCCCAAGACATATCAAAAATTGATAAAAAATTCTTATCAAAGAGATGATGATGTAGAATCTAAGAAAGAAGATGATGACAATGAAACACAGGAAAACGAACCATATATGGATGAAGAAGAAAATGAAGAAACTCCCTTGCCAAAATCTCCATCAAAAAGAGTTCAAAAGAATCATCATGAAAGTCATATTATTGGAGATAAAAATGCAGAAGTAGAAACAATAAGGAAACTCACATTTGACTCAGAACAAGAAATGTTATCCTTGATAGAACCTAATTCATTTAATGAAGCCAAAAAACATAAATATTGGATAAAAGAAGTGGATGAAGAACTAGACCAAATAGAGAAAAACCAGACTTGGGAACTAGTTCCAAGACCCAAGGACAAGAATGTGGTAGGAACCAAGTGAATATTCAAGAACAAACTAAATGAAAATGGGGAGATTATAAAGAACAAAGCCAAATTAGTTTGCAAAGGATATTCCCAGGTAGAAGGCATTTATTTTGAAGATACTTTTTCTCCAGTAGTAAGACTTGAGGCCATGAGAATGTTCCTGGAATTTGCATGCTTCAGAAATTTCAAAATATATCAGATGGACATCAAGTCAGCATTATTTAATGGAACACTAGAAGAATAAGTCTATGTTGAGAAACCATAAGGATTCATGTTAACAGAAAATTAGAACTATGTGTGCAAGCTAAAAAAGGCCCTGTATGGTCTTAAACAAGCCCCTAGAGAATGGTTCTCAAGGCTTGATCAGTACCTGCAAAAACAAGGATATAAGAGATGGACTACTGACAACAACTTACACATCAAAATTGAGGATCAAAACATGATTGTTGTGGTGGTATATGTAGATAACATCATATTTGGAAGTAATATTACTATACTAAGAAGAAAGTTTGTAAGCAAAATGCAAGAAGAATTTGAGATGTCTATGTTGGGAGAACTATCATTCTTCTTAGGTTTACAAGTAAATCAAACCAAAAAAGGAATATTTGTTTCCCAAGTGAAATATATCAAGGAAATACTAAAGATATTCCAAATGGAAGAAAATAAACCTATGAGTACTCCCATGGTCACTGGATGTAAACTAATCCTAGAAGATGACTCACCAAAGTGGACCAAATGATGTACGGATCAATGGTTGGAATTCTTTTCTATTGAACAACAACTAGACATGACATCATGCAGGATGTAGGAATCGTGGGTATATTTCAATATGCACCTAAATAAACTCACTTAAAATAAGTAAAGAGAATATTCAGATATCTTACAAGCACCTTAGAACTTGGATTATGGTATCCAAATGATAAATACTTCAATTTAATTGTATACACTGATGCAGATTGGGCCAGTAGTATAGATGATAGGAAAAACACCAATGGAGGAGCATTTTTCTTAGGAAAATGTCTGATAGCATGGCTAAGTAAAAAAAAAACATCCACGTCACTATCTACAACATAGGAAAAATACATTATTGCTGCATCCTGCTACACACAAGTTCTTTGGATGAAGCAAACATTAGAATATTTACAAATAAGATATGATAATCCCATTACTATTAATTTTGATAACACTAGTGCCATAAGTATCTCTAAAAATCTAGTAATGCATTCTAAAACCAAACACATCCCAATTAAATACCATTTCCTAAGAGACCAGGTTACCCAAAAAGTGGTTAAAATATTGTATGTGGACACCAAAGAACAAATTGTAGACATATTCACAAAACCTTTGCCTAGGAGTACTTTTGAAAATATTTGACAGAAATTGGGAGTAATTCATAGACCTCATTAAAACCATAAAATTCATATTAGAAGAAAAGAGGTAGATTGTCAGGGGGAGCAAAGAAAGATCCCCTTTGTCATTGTTGTGAAAGGGGGATGAAAATAATAAGCCAAAAAAAAAAATATTTCAAAGAGAAGGTTGTCATCAATGCCAAAGGGGGGGAATGTTGGACAAAGTGGTATGATATTGTCATTGATGTCAACAAGGTGCAAAAGAATCCAGTGTAAATCCAAAGATCATAAGTGTAAGGTAGCTAGAGAGGTATTGGGGGGGGGG
>JZKD02S0409412.1:182999-199880 GCA_000966675.3 Picea glauca | reverse complement strand
TTCACACGCAGATGAAGAGGATTTCTCAGTTATAAGAAGGTTGCATAATATATTGAAACTTTTATAAATGAAGTCTCTCTTTCTTATCTCTGCAACAATCTTGTACATTCTCCCTTGTACCCTCTCATCTCATTTACCAATCGGTTTAGTTGCCTAAATACAATTCAAAACGTAGGTTTTTCAGATCCACAAAGTCTGGATCGAATCTACTTAGATCCTACAATTTCTGATGGTAATCCTAACTTCTCCTACAACTATTACATTGTTAGGATTCGAGATCCTTGAACATTTATTCAATTTGAACTAAATACAACAAGAAAATTAAAGAGCACCCATTCTCTCTAAAATTTGCCTTTGACTTTCAACAACCATAGATCTTCTAGCGCTGAGAACTTATGCCCCTGCATCAATATAGAAGGCCTTTCAAGGATTGAGAGAAGGCCCTCATACAAACATCATCATGGTCAATATTAAACAAATCTATAAAATGCTCAAACCCTTGGATGTGTTTTTCAGCTGAGATGGCATCAGGTTCCCCATCAAACATAGGTAGATACTCATAATGTTTTGGAGGGAAATCATGAAGAACTTGGGGTAGCTTCAAGGGTGCATATCTATGTTGGGTTGTGGAGGAGGTTTGAGCAAATACAGGAGGGGAAATATCATTTTTGGCTTCATGAGGCTCATCAACTTGGTCATGGTCATCACATAGCCCAGGTGAATTTTTTCTATCAAAATCAGTGATATAGTGAGGATATGTATGTACAAATTTAAGAGGAGGATATACAATTGCAATATTATCATGATCATCATTAGAATGAAGTAGGTAAAGAAATATTTGTTTGGCATTTTCAAGGAAGGAGCAGAGGAAAATTATAACAAACAATAAAATGCCTTGGAAAAATCCGATTTTAAGTACTTTTTTTCTTCCATAATGTCTTTTCATACCTCTATCAAGGGGTCTCATCTTCCAGTGGAGTCTCTGAATTACATTCGAAGCTTGAGTGGAGTCGCCAACAATGTTTCAGACGTTGGATTTTGCATTGAGGATGGAGTCACCATTGAAGATTTTAATTTATGGATTCTTCTACCAGTGGAATCACCTTCAGACTGAATTTTGATGTGTGGATTCGCTAGAGAAGGAATACAACCAATATGTGCCTAAGTGTATGCTACTCTCAGACCTTAGAACTCAACCATGTCATTCTGATGCAGGAGCATCACCGACTCATCAACCGAGCCAATGCAAAAGTAGGAAACCCGCTGGACAAGCCAGCATAAATTTTGAAATGCCTTGGAAACTGTAGCACAAATCTTCAATGAATCATTTATGAAGGAGCGCCTTTTGTATATTGTATTGGACCTTGAGTGATACGCTCTCGTCCTTAGTAGATAGGAGGAATTTACTCTAGTTAATGCAGTTAGATAGGAATTTAATTCTAGAATTGATAGCTTTAGAGCGCAAGAGGGAAAACGGATATAGACACCCTCATTGTATCATTGTATGATTATGAATAAGAGAAGAGCAAGAGCATGCAGAGAATTGTATGAAAAACACCCATGTATAGATATTTGAATTAATAGAAGAAAGCTTGATTCAAATCCATGGCTTTGTGTTATTTCTCTATGTATTGATGTTATGTTCATGAATGTTTGCTTGTTGTCATAACTTTTCTTTTATATGTTGTATATGAGATTTCATGGTTGAATAGAAGTCTGAGAGGAAGAGCAAATGAGTTTCAATTGTTTTTCTAATTGAGCCAGGGGGTTCCTGCAAGGAGTGCAGTCGAACCGTCTGCAAGGAGTGCGTTGACAGAAGGGTTCACTTAGAGAAAGATTTTGTTCTCACTTCATCGAGAGTGCGGTTAGGCACAGTGCCGCGTAAGTAGTGCGCAGGCCAAGGAGAAGTCTCAGAGTTGTGATCCTGAGTGAAGGGAATTAAGACTGCTGCTGTAGGTGTGCGCAGAGTCGAGGAGCTTCAACACTTAGTCGATTTTTGAAGGATTGCCACAAGGAGTGTGTGCAAAGAAGTCTCTCCAAAGACTTAAAGATCTTGGAGAAAAGCTCAGGAAGGATAGGCCTTCAAAATTGTTGAAGAATTTCCCTGAGAGGTTGTGCATTGAAGCATTCGAGCAAGTGCTGAAGTTCACGCGCAGGCGAGCAAGTTTTCGTGGGGAGAAGTACTTGGTTAAATTCGCAGATTTGCATAAGGAAGAAACAGATGGACGAGATTCTCCAAGGATATCTCGCAAGTCTCCGTGGGTCGTAGGATCTTGCGGAGGGTGTGAGTAGATTTCAGTGTAGGTGCGGAAGAGTTTAAAATCTCAAGAGGAGCATAGTCGTTGATCTAAGCCTATCAGGGCCATTGGATCCATCACAAGATCGCTTATCGGGGTTTCACGATAGAAGGATTGAAATTTTGGCAACGGAAGTCGCAAGGTCGTGAGATGCGACATTCCGACGACCACGTAAGCAGTGGGACCGCAGGAGTTGGTGACATGGTAAGTGATATCAGGCATCGAGAGCTCGTGAGTCGGGACTCCAATTTATTTCAGCGGGAGTCGTGAGGTCATGAGACATGAGGTGCCGACAGTGACGTAAGCAGCGTGGGCCCTAGCGGCACGGCGAGTGGAGGACAGGTGGCATCGAATTGGAATATTGGCACCTTCGGCCTCGGGTGTCAAGGCAGAAGTTGGTTGACCCTGCGAGCGGCGAAGTCGCGAGGTAGCGAGGCAGTGGAAGCGGAGTCTCGACATCTTGGGACTCGGGAGCCGGAAAGTCAAGAAATTGATCTCACGAGTAGCGAGAATGCGAGAGGTGAGGTCATGAGTATCGACACCTCGACCCTCGGGAATTCAAATAAAAAGTATTCGGCTTCACGAGAAGCAAAGTCGCGAAGGAGCGAGATCGTGAGTCCGCGAGTCTCGACTTTTCGGCACCTCGGGACTCAGAGGTTGAAAATCCCAGTGTTTGGTGTCGTGAACTGCGAAGACACAATAGTGAGATGTCCCGATAGAGTAGGGAGAAAGTCAGCTTTGACTGACATCTTGGGTCTTGGGGATTCGAGAGCCCAAAATTCAACTTTGAACTCGCGAAGCTGCGAGTTCCGATTTCCCGATAAATAGAAGAAGGGGAAGTCGCGTGAAGGAATTGTGGGTATTGGAAAGTCCTGATAAGGGATTTGAAGAGCGTTTCATCTCTTTGGGCCGAAAGAAGAGAAGGTCTTGTGTGAGCAGCGTACTCGAGGGTGCGCTAGCCACCAAGTGGTATCAGAGTGAGAAAATCTCTTTGCTTTCTGTAGCAGAGAAGAAGGGAAAATTTCACCATGTCATCGAGGAGAGAAAGGCGATCACCTGATCCTGAAGACAGGGAGGTAAGAGGAAGAGGCAGACAACCACAGAATCCAGAAATGGAGAGGCAGATACGTGATCTTCAAGCAAGACTTGAGGAGATGGATATGGCACAGAGATGCGGAGTCGGTGCTGGAGATCTGAGTGACTCCGAAGGCGAAGTTGAAGCTGAGCCACAAGGCGAAGTTGAAGCAATCGCCCGGATGAGTTCAAAGACAAAAATGGACATCCCAACTTACGAAGGGAATCTAGATGTAGAAGAGCTTCTAGACTAGATTAGAGCTCTTAACACCTATTTCGATTATGAAGATGTCAAAGAGGATAAGAAAGTTAGACATGCTGTCACGAAATTAAAGGGACATGCAACATTATAGTGGGATGAGCCACAAGCTGATAGACGCTGCAAAGGAAAACAAAAGATAAAGAGCTGGGATCGAATGATCGTGAAGATGAAGGTGAAGTTCATCTTGAGAGACTATCAAATCACGTTGTTCAGGCAAATGCAGAACCTGAGACAGAAGCTAATGACAGTGAAGGAATACACTGAAGAATTCTATCGACTGAACATCAGAGCAGGTCATCGGGAGAGTGATGATGAGAAGGTCGCCAGATATCTGAATGGTCTAAGATATGACATTCAGGATGAATTAAGAATGAAAACCATCCGAATGGTTGAAGATGCGTACCAGATGGCTTTGAAAGAAGAAGAGAAGCTGAGCCGAAAGAAGAGTCAGTGAGGGCGAGGCAGGAATTAGCCTAAAGGAAAATCGGTTTCCCAAGATAAATATCAGAATCCCAAGGAGGAATGGAAGAAAACTTAGGGTAAAGTTGAAAGAGGTGGAACCTCATAGCGAGGGCCATATGTAGAATAGAGAGGATAGCATAACGAGCAGAGGGGAGATTATGCTGATGCAAACACTCTTCCTCGTACTAGAGGTCGAGGTAGAGGAATAGGTGGAGTAATCACATGCTTCACATGTGAGAAGAATGGGCACAAGTATTATGAGTGTCTAGAGAAGAAGAAGGACATTGGAGAAGCTCACATCACCAAAGCGTAGAGGCGGGATGTTGAGGCCGAAGACACAGAAGGCAGAAGATTGCTTGCGATGCATAAAGTCCTTTTGACACCTGAGAAGGAGGTGGAAAGTTCAGCACAAAGGACCAAACTTTTCAGAATAGCTTGTGAGACCAAGGATAGAGTGTGCAAGGTTATCGTGGACAGCAGTAGCATAGATAATCTCGTTTCGACCGAGATGGTAGAAAAGCTAGAGCTGGAGACAACTGATCACCCAAGTCCATACAATGTCTTGTGGCTACAGAAGGTACATCAAGTGAGTGTCACCAAACAATGCTTGGTTGAATTCAAGATAGGGGAATATAATGATAAGATTCTGTGTGATGTCATTCCCATGGACGTATGTCATTTATTGCTGGGTAGACCATGGAAATATGACAGAAATGTGATTCATGATGGGATAATGAACACATATACCCTGGAGAGAAATGGGAGGACATACAGGTTGCTTCCGATAAAGGATAAAGAGGTGAAGTTGTAAGTAAATAGCACAATAATTCTCATGAGTGGGAAAGAGCTTCTTATAGAGGTTGAGAAGAATGAAGATCCACAATTCTTTGTTGTCAGAAAGCTGAGGATTGTTCTGACTAGCACAAGAGTGGATGATTTACCAGATGAAGTTCAGGAACTGCTGGAAGAGTTCACTGACATCATAGTGGACAAATTACCTCATTCGTTGTCACCAATGAGGAGTGTGAGTCATCATATAGACCTCATACCAGGAGCTAGTTTGCTGAAAAAAGCCACGTACAGGTTGATGCTGCAAGAGAATGAAGAGGTCAAGAGACAAGTTCAAGACTTGTTGGACAAAGGACTGGTTAGGGAGAGCTTGAGTCTGTGTGTTGTTCCGACAGTGCTCAGTCCGAAAAAAGACGAATGCTGGAGGATGTGCACCGACTCAAGGGCGATCAACAAAATAATCATCAGGTACAGGTTTCCATTGCCAAGGATGGACAATCTGATGGATTGATTGAGCGGGGAAAAATACTTTTCAAAGGTTGATTTGAAAAGCGGATATCACCAGATTCGCATGAGAGAAGGCGATGAATGGAAGACAACCTTCAAGACAAATGAAGGGTTGTATGAATGGCTAGTCATGCCGTTTGGATTGATGAATGTGCCAAGTACTTTTATGAGGTTGATGAATGAAGTCCTGAGGGAGTTCATCGGAAAGTTCGTCATTGCTTATTTGGACGACATACTGATTTACAGTAAATCAGAGGGTGAACATATGAAGCATTTGGCCATTGTGATGAATAAGCTATAGTAGGAGAAGTTGTTGATTAATATGAAGAAGTCCTCATTTATGAAGAAAGAGCTCATTTACTTGGTTTTTGTTATTTTGGCGAATGAGTTGAGGATGGATATAGATAACGTAGAAGTGATCAAGAATTGGCCATCACCGAGAAATATTTTCGAGGTGAGAAGTTTTCATGGTTTGGCTAGTTTCTACCGGAAATTCATCAGAAAATTCAGCGGAATCAGTGCAGTGATGATGGATACAGTGAAGAAGAAGCATAAGACTTTTCACTAGACAACTGAGGCTGAGAAGAGCTTCAATCTATTGAAGTGAAATATCACAGAACGATCCGTGTTGGTGTTGTCGTATTTCCAGAAAACTTTTCAGGTGAAATGTGATGCAAGCGGATTTGCAATTAGAGCGGTCTTGAGTCAGGAAGATAGACCAGTTGCATATTTCAGCGAGAAGCTGGATGAGGCAAAATTGAAATACTCAACGTATGATAAATAATTTTATGCTATCATACCCAAAGAATTTGTATTGTATAGTGACAATCATGCATTACAGTTTGTGACTCAACAGGAGAAGTTGAATCAGAGACATGCTAAATGGGTTGAGTATATGCAGAATTTTAGATTTGTAATTAAACACATTTCAGGTACTGCTAACAAAGTGGCTGATGCTTTGAGTAGGAAATGTTTGATGTTGCAGGAGTTCAGAGTCAAAACATTGGGTTTTGATAATCTCAGAGACATGTACGGAGGAGATGCAGATTTTGCAAAAGCGTATGAAGCAGCTGAGAACCCAGTTCTCAGAGATAGGAGTCCATGGATAGATTATATGATCCAGGAGGGATTGTTGTTCAGAGGAAATCAACTGTGTATTCCGAAATGCTCCATGAGGGAGAACTTGTTAAAGGAGAAGCACAGTGGTGGATTGGTAGGACATTTTGGCCATGACAAAACATTCGTGAAGCTGAGTGAATCATATTTTTGGCTGGGGATGCGAGTATATGTCAAGAGGTTCATTGACAGATGCAGGATTTACCAGCATTCAAAGGGCAGAAAGCATAATGCAGGATTTTATCAGCCATTGCCCATACCAGAGAGGCCATGGGAGGCAATCAACATGGATTTTGTATTGGGTTTGCCAAGGACACAAAGGGGTGTTGATTCCATCTTTGTGGTGGTGGACAGGTTTTCAAAAATGGCACACTTCATACCATTCCAGAAGACTAGCGATGCGACTCACATCACAAATTTATTTTTCAAGGAGGTCATTCGACTTCATGGATTGTCGAAAAGAATAGTTTCGGACAGGGACACTAAATTCATAGGGCATTTTTGGAGGAACTTATGGAAGAATCTAGGAACTAACTTGTCATTTAGTTCTGCTTATCATCCTCAGACAGATGGACAAACATAAGTGGTGAACAGGAGTCTGAGAGATTTGCTGAGGAGCTTGGTGACAGAGCACCATAGCAGTTGGGACCACATATTGCCACAGGCAGAGTTCGCATACAACGATTCAGTGAATTGGAGCATAGGGAAGAGCCTATTCCAGATTGTGTATGGCACATAGCTGAGAGGAATTTATGAACTGTGAGATTTAGGGAAGATTGCTACTAGCAGTGCTAGTGCAAAAGAATTCACTGAGGCGATGAGACAACTTCACGGCAGGGTGAAGCAACGACTGATAGATTCAAGCCAGGAGTACAAGCGCAGAGCAGATCAACATCGGAGACAACTTCAATTCGAGGTTGGCAATCTAGTTCTGGCACATTTGAGGAAAGAAAGGTTCTCGAGGGGAACATACAAAAAATTGAAAATGAAAAGAATCGGACCATGTAGGGTATTAAGAAAATTCGGAGAAAATGCTTATGAAATCGAGCTGCCTGATGACATCAGGATATCTTCAATATTTAACATTATAGATTTATACCCATACAAGGATGGAGAAGTGGAGACTGGAACTGAGGAACCAATGATCCAGTGGGTGAAGCAATTTCCAGTAGCAGAGAAGCCGCAGATGGAATGCATACTGGACAAGAGAGTGGCTAAGAAGACCAGACGAAAGGAATACCTCGAGTATTTGGTCAAGTGGAAGAATCATCCAGTAGAATATGCCAGCTGGGAGAGCGAAGAAATGATACAGAAGCATGAACAGATCGTGCAGGAGCTCATGGACAGGAGCCCATGAAAGTTTTCAAGCCGAGGAGTATGATGCAGGAGCATCACCGACTCATCAAGCGAGCCAGCGCAGAAGCAGGAAACCTGCTGGACAAGCCAGCATAAATTTTGAAATGCCTTGGAAACTGTAGTGAAAATATTCAATGAATCATTTATGAAGGAGTGCCTTTTGTATATTGTATTGGACCTTGAGCGATACGCTCTTGTCCTTAGTAGATAGGAGGCATTTACTCTAGTTAATGCAGTTAGATAGGAATTTAATTCTAGAATTGATAGCTTTAGAGTGCAAGAGGGAAAACGGATATAGACACCCTCATTGTATCATTGTATGATTATGAACAAGAGAAGAGCAAGAGCATGTAGAGAATTGTATGAAAAACACCCATGTACAGATATTTGAATTAATAGAAGAAAGCTTGATTCAAATCCATAACTTTGTGTTATTTCTCTGTGTATTGATGTTATCTTCATGAATGTTTGCTTCTTGTCATAACTTTGCTTTTATATGTTGTATATGAGATTTCATGGTTGAATAGAAGTCTGAGAGGAAGAGTAAATGAGTTTCAATTGTTTTTCTAATTGAGCCAGGGGGTTCCTGCAAGGAGTGCAGTCGAACCGTCCAGAAGGAGTGCGTTGACAGAAGGGTTCACTTAGAGAAATATTTTGTTCTCACTTCCTTGAGAGTGCGGTTAGGCACAATGACGCATAAGTAGTGCACAGGCCAAGGAGAAGCCTCAGAGTTGCGATTCTGAGTGAAGGGAATTAAGACTACTGCTGCAGGTGTACGCAGAGTCGAGGAGCTTCGACACTTAGTCAATTTTTGAAGGATTGCTGCAAGGAGTGCATGCAAAGAAGTCTCTCCAAAGACTTAAAGATCTTGGAGAAAAGCTTAGGAAGGATAGGCCTTCGAAATTGTTGAAGGATTTCCCTGAGAGGTTGTGAATTGAAGCGTTCGAGCAAGTGCTGAAGTTCGCGCGCAAGAGAGCACGTTTTCATGGGGAGAAGTACTTGGTTAAATTCACAGATTTTCATAAGGAAGAAACGGACGGACGAGATTCTCCAAGGAGATCTCGTCAGTCTCCGTGGGCCGTAGGATCTTGCAGAGGGTGCGAGTAGATTTCAGCGCAGGTGCGTAAGAGTTTAAAAGCTTAGGAGGAGCGTAGCCATTGATCTAAGTTGATTAGGGCCATTGGATCCATCGTGAGATCGCTTATCGGGGTTTCGCGAGAGAAGGATTGAAAGTTTGGAAACGGAAGTCACGAGGTCACGAGATGCGACATTCCGACGACCATGTAAGCACTGGGACCGCAGGAGTTGGTGATGTGGCAGGTGATATCGGGCATTGGGAGCTCATGCGTCGGGACTCCAATTTATTTCAGCGGGATTCGCAAGGTTGCGAGACGTGAGGTCCCGAAAGTGACGTAAGCAGCATGGGCCCTACTGGCACAAAGAATGGAGGACAGGCAACATTGAATCGGAATCTCGACACCTCAAGCCTTGGGATTTGAGGCAGAATTTGGTTGACTCCGCGAGTGGCGAAGTCACGAGGTAGCGAGGTAGCAAGGCAGCGGAAGCGGAGTCTCGACATCTCGGGACTCGGGAGCCGGAGAGTCGAGAAATTGATCTTGCGAGTAGCGAGAACGTGAGAGGCAAGGTCAGGCGTATTGGCACCTCGACCCTCGGGAATTCAAATAAAAAGTATTTGGCTTCGCGAGAAGCGAAGTCGCGAAGGAGCGAGATCGTGAGTCTGCGAGTCTTGGCTTTTTGGCACCTTGGGACTCGGAGGTTGAAAATCCCAGTGTTTGGTGTCGCGAACCACGAAGTCAGGATAGTGTGAAGTCTCGATAGAGTAGGGAGAAAGTCAGCATTGACTGACATCTGAGGTCTCGGGGATTCGAGAGCCCAAAATTCAATTTTGAACTCACGAAGCCGCGAGTTCTGATTTCTTGATAAATAGAAGAAGGGGAAGTCGTGCGAAGGAACTGTGGGTATTGGAATGTCCCGATAAGGGATTTGAAGAGCATTTCAGCTCTTCGGGCTGAGGTAAGAGAAGGTCCTATGTGAGCAACGTACTTGAGGGTGCGCTAGCCACCACATTCTTCCCAGGGAAATGTTTTCAATTCTGTCCCCGGCAACGAGGCCAAAATTTTAGCACTCTGTAAATCTGTCTGGTTGAATAGAAAAATGAGAGATGTAATTGTTTCAACCAGCTTTAGAGCTGAGGCACTAGCCTACTCAACTCATAGAGGGCTCTCTCGTGTCACTTGATATTCTTTGGAAAATTGTGGCTAGATTTGGTTTGTGGGGGAGGGTTTCGTAAAATTGTTGAAGAAAAGAGGACAACATTTAGGCTATGGAGTCAGTAATGAAGAATGGATTTCCAGAGGTTTAAAACTATCCAGAGGAAAAGGCTAAATAAGGTGATGAATCTCAGTTATTCTTGTAATACAAAGATGGTAGGAAGACGAAGAGAACGAATAACTGTGTCAGAGCATTACTGAAATGAATTCTGAAACAGTTGAGAAGATATAAACACAATCTAAATTGCTAAGCCGAGAGCATTAAATAATGAATTATGGCCCCTTAATCTCTCAATTTAGATAGAGGAAAAGTGAATATGAAATAAAGAATAATAGGAATCACATACTATAAGAGAAAACGAGACTCATAACACCACCAGTTAGAATCTTTTTGTGAATATTTCAAAATATGCCTTTTCATTCATATATTTATTCAAGCCCCAAAATTTACAAAGTTTTTCTTGCACAGAGGGCAGGCTCCCCTTTTCTCCATGCATTCATATCTTCGAGATAATATATATCTATAAGGGATTTACTTGTGGGATCCGAAACGTTTAGACTACCCCATATTTCTAAAAATAGAGATAAGTTACAGGAAATAAACGCTTCATAATAACAATTATCATATTTCAAATTGACTATTATGAACAGGTATGTCGTATCTAGTGCCCCTTTATTTGATTACCATATGTCCAAAATTTTCTAAGACATGCGCCATCCTTCCCAAGAATTTATCTTAACTTGGCGATTTCCTCCTGCAAAGTACTCAACCAGGAAAATTGGTTGTCTCTGATGCTCTCCATCATCTCTGCTCTGATTTTAGTTTTCTTTCATTTTCTTCTATTCTTTTTTGCCACTCGCCTATAGGGTTATTCCACCTGCTTATTTATGATCAAGTCTCTCATAATAGGGTTTAACCTGATCCCTGCTATCGATTCAGTCATGGGTTATGTATGGAACCTTGTTGCCAATATCTGCACAACCCACCTTTGTTTCTTGCTCATAGATAAGTTTGAGACATTAGCTGACAAACTAGTTGTGATATACATCATTCTATTTACGTTGACTATATCCTCAGAGGCCATGATTTTACCCTTCTTAATTCTATAGCACGTAGGGAGTTGAACTAGCTCAAGATTTCCCCATTCATGAATTAGAAGATGATCGACACGAGCATAGTAATACCTTTCATACTCACATATCAGTAGTTATCAGGTTCCAATCATTAATCACTAACAAGATATGTTAGTTTTCCATGCTTGATCAATCTATTTCGAATGATGAAATTTTGATTTCATGATGTGATGACGTTCGCTTAACATATTGGACGAGAAGTACCGACGATGTGAGATGATCTGACTAACTGCCACTTCCTCCCATGAGTCGTTGATTTGACACTTTAAAACACGTGACATCAGGGCTTCTACAAAAGTGGTCATAGGAAAACCGCCTTTCGCCCCAATGCACCTCTGAGGGCACCACACGTCCACGCCCAACACCACAATGGTTTTCCTCGGCCTACCCTCGATCAGTTAAGTTCTGTGCTACTTCACCACCTGATATGGGTTTCGGCTATTGATCAAGGTTGTCGTGAGATCAATGGTCTGTAGGATTCTCTCCTTCGTGCTCCTGCTATAATTTTCCATACCCGCCAGACATAGCTTGATCTTCTAAATCATGTAGCACATCTTCTCTACTTTAGCCCTTTGCTAACTCTAAGTTTTACAGTCTGTGCCGAATTTTATGGTGACATCACAACCTATAAAATCCTCTCAAACTCAAAGCGAAATTTCTAGAATACTTAAAAAATTATTGTTGAAGTTTAGAGAAGGCTAAAGAAAGGATTAAAACACAAAGAGAGCTTCAAAAGAAATGAAAAAAATAAGGCACCCCTAATGACCCAAAAAAGGGATAATCTCAAATGGAGTCGTCGATTATGTTATGGAAAATTAAGTTATATGGCTATGGGTTAGGGCCACAAAAATTAAGTTCCCTAAAATACCACTCTCAGATTCTCCATTTGCAGGTACAGGAGACACTAAAGAAGTCACAAAAAAAAGTACAAGGCTAGACATGACTAGCACAAAACAAAGAAAACATTTAAAGTGGGAGATAGAGTATGGTTATTGTTGAGTAAGGAAAGGATACAAGGTCCTGATAAGAAGATAAATTCTCTATTGTATGGTCCTTTTGAGTTATTGGAAAAGGTGGGAGATAACGCCTACAGACTTAGTCTACCCCCATACATGTGCATTTACTCGGTAGTGAATGTAGATATTCTCAAACTCTATGAGCCTTCCCTTTTCAGTCAAGAGGAGGAGAAGATCCTACCTTCCATAGAGGAATTAGAACCAGATGATCAAGTAGAGTGATCCAGGTGTAAATCCATGGATACCCACCTATTCCACTGACCACTCAAAACAAGGGTTTCTATTTTTGGTGTCGTTTTGAGGACCTAAACAACGTTTTTTGGACCCACCACAATCACACTATAGGATTTAAATAGATTGTGATGACAACATGTGTATTCCTTGTATATACCTTTCAAACGAGCTATCGTGCGCCCCAAACGAAGATTGTATGAAATAGTTATGCCCTTGGGAATTCGACGTACCAACACTCGTAAACCTTTTGGTGTTTCATCTTCCATAGTTAGGGTTTGTATTTTATTTATGTTAAAAAGGCCTCTAGAGCCTCATTGTAAACATCATCATCTTCTTTTGAATGATCGTATCCATCACATCTCTTCTCAGAGATAACCTGCCACCATTCTAGTGAGTCATTCTCTTTGTAATTTTACAATTTGTGTACATTTTCTCATTAATTGTGCATTAATGTATCTCTGTGTTTATTTCAATATCTTTGTATATTTTATTGTTATATATCCACCTTTATTTTGTTCTCAAAATAATCCAAATCAGTGGTATCAAAGTAGGCTACTTCTTTGCGTTTTTTTGTGCATATCCCCGATGAGGTTAGGGTATATAGAGTTGGGTCTCGAGCTATTTTCTCTTGAGGACAACCGCTCTCACTAGCTGAAGATTCCTCCCATGGTGGAAGAGAAGAGAGACACGCAAGTAGAATATCCCATCAAGTTGTTGCTCATGGAATCCCTCGTGCAACATAGAAACGAGATGTTGGATATTTTTTCCCAAATCCTTCAACGACTGCCGAAAATAATAGGTGCGTCTTTTTCAAGAAGTTTCTTTAGAGATGCTGCAACATTCAAGGTACAAGCTACTTTTGATATACTCATATTTGAAGTTCATATCGATGCGAATGATTTTGAAAAATGGTTAAATTTGCTAAAAGGTTATTTCTCTGTTCGCAATTTTTACAATAGAGAAAAGATCACCTTTGTGCTCCTTAAGGCTCTCCCATGTCAAACATTGGTGGGAAACTTACTAGGAACAAAATTCCATAGAGGAGACTTGAATATTTGGGGCCGAGCACACTTGGGATTTTTTTATGGATGTGTTCAAGGAGAAATATTACCTTATGGGAAACTATGATGACCAACACATGAGATGTACCACGCTGCATCAAGAGAGGGGCCAAAGATTGTCGGAGTTCACAAATATCTTCCATACTTTGTGCACCAAGTTGGGTATCAAAAACTTTGAGAAACATCTGGTTCTAAAATATCGCGGGGCTCTACATAGGTACATCAAAACCAAAATGGAGTTTCTAGACATCTCATCACTGAGAGAAACTTATCGATATGCTATCAAAATTGAGAATAAATTGAAGTACCATAACAAGCAAGAATTTGGGTCTGCAAATAGGCAACAAAAAAAGTATGGTAAAGGAAACCCTAATCCACACAATATCCAACCTGAATACAACCAGTCCAAGCCACAGGAAAATAAGAGCAACGGGAAGACGAACAAGGACACTGAGAAGTGGTGCGACTTCCACAAAATCCCTTGGAATTACATAGATGAATGTCACTTAAAACAATCATTGGTATCCAATCTCAAAGAAACAAAACCAATCCCCGAATCAGAATCTGTTTCAAAGAATAATAAAATGATACAGATAATTGATGCATAACCCATTTCTATTGTCGCGACCACAATAACCCAACCAAAAGAACCAAAGGATCCTAAGGATGGGGGGTGTCTTTTCCATTCAAAAATGTGGGTGAAGGGCACCCCACTACATTTTATTTTTGATAGTAGAAGCAAGAAGAAATACATATCAGTAAAGTTCATCAAGCAATTGGATTTGTCAACAACACCACACTTGTAGCCATACAACATCGGATGGACTCACCATCGACGAGATCTTCATGTCATCCAATAGTGTCTCCTATCATACAACATCAAGCCCTTTAAGGATGAGGTACCATGTGATGTTTCCCCATTGGAATTTTATGATGTTCTATTATGCCAACCATACACTACTACATATTAAAAAAAAATCAACGACCACTTGCGACGAAAGTACTCTTTTGTTGCAACATTCAAGAGAAAAAGTTCAATTATTTTTTTTTTTCTAAATCCACCCCGTATTCATCGCTATCGTGACGAATGCACTTTGTCTAAATTAATATGGTCAACGTTTGTCGTAAGAGCGATGAATGTACTTTGTCTAAATTAATATGGTCAATGTTCGTCGCAAGAGAGACGAATGACCTAACGATAAAAGTGACCGTTAAAAATGATGGTTGTCATTGAAACAAATCCATGAAGATGATATAAAGTATTGGAAGAGAGAATTTCCTCATCTAATGTGTGAAATGAAAAAGTATATACCTCCTACATTTTTCCATGCACAAGAACACCACCTCATACACCAAGTTGAGAAGATTGAAATTTGTGGACCTGTTCACACAAGGTCAATGTGGATGGTGGAGAGTCACTTGAAATCATAGAAGGTGTTGGTTAGACAAAGAGCACGTCTTGAGGGTTCTATGGTGGAGGGATATATGGTATATCAATCAATGGTGTATATTAGTCACTATCTTCCTAAATTAGCAGCGCCAACTATGCATGTTGTGGATTGCATTTGGGATGTGAACTCCATCAAAAAATTTGAAGATCATGAGCATCTGTTGGGGTAGGGTAGAATGAAAAAAATGAGAGGTAATATATTAATAATTGTGAAAATTTATATCAATAATACATACAAAGTTTCATTTGTTGTGTATATGATCATACTCATTAATATATTAATATAATTTATTTCATAAATTATAAATATTTATAATTACCTACATATTGTACGTTATAGCTAATATTTAATATTGGTGAATTATGTTTTTTTGATTCAGTTTCTCAAGAGTGGTATGCATTGCATTTATACATTACAAATAATATTGACTAGATGAATGTATGGATTGAAAGATGTAAACAACATAATGGAGGTAGGTTATCATGGCAACGATTGTCTGAATTGGTTAGAGAAGCTCGTCGTAACAGAGATGCCAATTTTACGCAGAGGGAAATTGATCTAGCATATGGTTTGAAAGATGGGCAGGTAAGAAAATTCACCCATTTTATTCAGTTATTTTATATTATATTAATGTGACTACATGTGTACTGTATTTTTCATATACTTTCTAAGTTATATAAATATATGTTAATTTATTAATTGACAATGCATCTTTTACATATCTGACATATTGCAGTTGAAACACCACAAGGCTATGTGGTGCAATGGTCATAAATGTTGCATCAAACAATTGGATGAAACCAGGAAAACTTCTGATAGTGGGATAACTACAGTATTCCATGTCACCAATGTTTCCTCTAGGAGTGACAGACATCCCCGAGAATCTGAAAATAGATACTACGGGTATTTAAACGATATACGTGAGTGTGACTTTAATTCCTTCAAATTAGTTCAGTTCGATGTCAAATGGTATACATCACGAATGGATGAACGTGATGAGGAAAGAAATGTTATTCAACATGCCAATGGATTTCTAATGATTAAAACAATGGTGTTTGAAAGAGGAAATGGTCGCTATGTTTTTCCAAGACAATGTGAACAGGTCTTTTACTCAAATGTCTCAGGTGAAAGGGATTGGTCATTTGTTGTTAGATATGATCCAAGAGGAAGGCCAATTAAGTATACTCATTTATAGGAAGAAGATGATATTGAAGATCAAGAAGATGATTCGATAGATCAAACAGAGCCAAAAGATCATGGAGGGTCGACAGATGAAGAAGACAAAGAATATCATGATCCAGGCATAGGAGACAATATTGCAATTCTTGATGATGACATCGATGAAAATATGCTTGAAAATGAGATTGATGACGATGATGATATCATCAATCCTTTCAACATTGTTTCTGAATTGGATGATGATACAGATGTGGAGTTCGATGAAGAAGATCAAGATAGAGAATAAGGATGATGACACAGATGTTGAGGTAGGATTAGGTACATGACTATAGAATATTTTAATTTGTATGAATTATTCTCTTAAAATAATTTACTTTTAATGTCATGGGTTAATTACATGTTTTTATGTTTTATGCGACGTTTTTATATCCTAGGTTACAAGTTGTTTAATTATTTTTTGAAACCTTAAAATAGTTGCCAATATACTAAAGTGCGTGGTAGAATAAAAATATCATTTAGAAACACATAATTTCATGTACCTTCATTAATTTTTGTTTTTGTAGTTTCTATGCATGAATCTTAATAGGACGTTGCTTTTGATAATTTTCTATTTTATAGATTGGGTTTTGGGGATCAATTGAGAGTGATGTGA
>JZKD02S0409412.1:152281-178914 GCA_000966675.3 Picea glauca | reverse complement strand
TAAATCTTCTATAGTATCCTGCCAATCCCATAAAGGATCTGATGTCTGAGACATCCTTTGGGGTAGGCCATTCCATGATAGACCTGATCTTGTCAGGATCTACTGCTACCCCTTCTCTGGACAGAACATGTCCCAAGTAGTGTATTTGCTTCTGAAAGAAGTCACACTTGCTGAATTTAGCATAGAGTTGATGCTCTCTTAACACTTGCAACACAAGTCTAAGATGCTCTTCATGTTCTTCTCTGTTCTTAGAGTAGATTAATATGTCATCAATGAATATTAGTACAAATTTATCTAAAAATTTACTGAGTACATTGTTCATTAAGCACATGAAAGTGGCAGGGGCATTGGTTAACCCAAATGGCACTACCACAAACTCATAGTGACCATACCGTGTCCAGAAAGCGGTTTTATGGATGTCTTCACCCTTAATTCAGACTTGATGGTATCCTAACCTCAAGTCAATCTTTGAGAAAAGAGACGCACCTCCCAACTAATCGAATAGATCATCGATCCTAGGAAAGGGGTATTTTTTCTTTATGGTTACTTTATTAAGTTGTCTGTAATCTATGCACAGTCTAAGGGTGTCATCCTTCTTTTTCACAAATAGGACCGATGCTCCCCATGGGGACACCCTGGGTCGAATATAACCCTTGTCCATCATCTCTTTCAATTTCAATTTGAGTTCAACTAACTCCGGTGTGCTCATCCGGTAGGGTGTTCTAGACACCAGCACTACTCCTGGTGCAAGTTCTATCAAGAAGTCGATGTCTCTCTTCGGAGGTAAACCCGATACCTCTTCCGGAAATACATCTTTGTATCCTCTCAGGATAGGGTGATCATCAGGCCTTGGTTTAGTGCCTTCGATTATTTTTAGTACCTGTATTTCATATAGGGGACATCTCTTTCGACAATACTTTCTCATTTGCAGGGCTGATATTTGTCTCACCGAGACCGGCTTTCGGATCCATTGGAGGGTTGTCCTTTATCCTTCTTTGCTCACACATTCTAAGGTTTTATGGTAACAGTCCAGTTTGACTTTATGGGCGGCTAGCCAGTCCATACCAATCAACAGGTCGTATGACCACAGGGGTAATACATTAAGGGTTTCTCGGGTGGGGAATTCACACAACATTAATTGGCAGGCTGGTATGGCCTCTACCACTTTTCTTTTGGTTCCAGTGGCTAACTGTACCAACCATGGTTTATTTTGTTTTTGTGGCTGCAGCTTACATCTATCGATAGCTTTAGGGGCTATATAACTCAAATTTGAACTAGGGTCAATCAAAATAGACACCAGATGGTTGAGAATCATACCTTCTATTTCCACCACTGAAGTTTGGTGGTCAGCTTGGTTATTATCCAAGGGTGCATAGATCTGCGAAACACTCCTTGCCACATCATTGACCATGGTAGCTTCCTGCATGTTATAAATTTTTTGACTGTTCTGTTGTCGGTGTGGACAATCTCTCCGGAGATGCTCTCCTCCACAATCCCAACATTCCAAAGGTTTCCTCTTTGGGTTATCAGTATTTACTGGTATAGGTCCAAGAGTTTTATTTCCATCCACCAAGGGAAATTTCTGCTGGAGTACACTCCAAGTTGGAAAGTTCATTCTGTGGTTCTTCTTGTAGTTTTTCAATCCCGAGGATTTGCTCCCTTTCTTCTGAAACTTTGAACCATTATTTTATTTCCAGTCTCCATGAGACTCTACCCGATGTCCATATTGTTCATGACAATATGTTGCCTTTCGTATAGTGTCTTCTAAGGTCTTTGACTCATCGAATTCGATTCGGTTTCGATACTCCTTGGGTAACCCACTAATGAAGCGTTGTGCCTTCACATTCTTTGCTTTGATGTAGGGTACATATCTCAGTAAGTCAAGGAATTTGTTGACATACTCCTCCATAGTAAGTTGTCTCGGTTTGAGTTCATAAAACTCTTTATCCTTCTCGTCAAAATACCTTTCCGACAAATACTTCTTCCAGAAGTACTTCTCAAACCGCTTCCAAGACAGGTCCTCTTCGCGGACCCCTTTCATATTCTTAAGGTCTTCCCACCAGATGGAATCCTTTTCTTTCAGATTGAAAGTGGCCACTTGGGCCTTCAAGTTCTCTGAGAAATCATGGACTCCAAAATATTTCTTCAGTCCAAGTAGCCAAGCCTCAGCTTCCTCTCCCTTCTTTATCTCGCTCTCGAAGGAGGGAGGTTTGGCCTTTTTGAATTCCTCAGATTTATGACTCTTGGAAGTCTTTTGCTTCTTCTGTTTCTTTTGAGAATAGGAGTTGGTCCTGCTGCTGGAAGAGCCTTTTGAATCACCCGCTTCCTTCTCAATGGAATCGTCTAGCACTGGTCCTTTACCTCTAGAATGGACCTTTCTATATGTGCTTCTCTCAGTGTGGCCACTGACACGACCACGATTCGGCATCTCAGGTTTATGTTGTATTTGTCGCTGTAGGTCGGATAAGCTCTGCAGTAGAACTGCATTAATTTCGGTTTGCTTTTCTTTCTCTTTCATCATCCTCTTATTATCAGCCTTGCAACTTTGAAATTTGACCATGAGACTCCTCACAGTCTCAGCTAGGCCTGGAGGGGTTCCTATTGCTCTTCTTTCATCCGACTCTTCATCTCTGTTGTGGGAGCCTTCTCCCACCTCTTGGTGAGTCACCATTATGTGTGTTTGTAGATTCTCATGGTTGATCGGCCGCTTGAGTGAAAAGACAAACGATGGTTGTTAGTCAAGAGTTAAATTCATTTTTTATTTTTTTTATAAATTGCGCATAAATTCATAACTTCTTTTACTTGCATGCACAGTCGGGTTCTCATTTTCCAAGTTTTTAATCCTAGATAAGGGAGTTAATTCAGGGAGTTTCTCCTCATAGAAGTGCTTCGAACGAGGTTTATGAGCAACTCATGCATGAGCCCAATCAGGCCGAGTGTTGTAACCATGCTCTGATACCAATTTGTCACATACCCACTATAACGTAGTAAAATTTTCATTTTTCTCCAAGGGACAGAATTCTCGAAGTCCTACGGGGGTGTAGTGCATGCTAGTTCTTCCCTGTTCACCTCCATGTGATCGTGGGTTAGGACCATAGGCCAACCAAACCAGGCGCCTTTCACATCTCGCGATCTCGCGAATCGTGATTCAAAGACCCTCAAATTTTCTTCACTATTCACCGATACCCGAGATCACGAGAAGGGTATAGCTTCCTTCTGTTAGCATCCTCTACGCATGACCGCCAGCTAGGCTAAACTCTAGCTCCTCTTCGCTATTTTCTGCTTTGTGAGTTCAATGGTTGAAATCTCAATCCTCCCTTATGCGATCCTCCGAGGCTTGAAAGTCAACGAAGGTTGACCTTCCCTTCGTACTGTTCGCAACTCGCCCTTTCGCGATTTGTAGCATCGAATCTTGGCACCTTTCCTTCACGAACCCTCGAGAAGCGATATTTAATATTCCCTCTCATGTTCTCGCTACTCGTGACTTCGTAAGTCCAAGTGTTGAGCTATAATTCCATTCTCCCATGAATCCCTGAGACACGAGAGGTCGACGGAGCATTGACTCCCTTCTCTAGGAGAATACTATGAACCGTTGGATTATCATTTGGTTACCTGTCAATCATCCGATTGGATAGAAGATGAACAGGGTTTAAGTCCGTGTGGACATTGGGTTTTTATAAGTTAAGAAGTTGGAGACCTTTTGAGTCTCGGAACACCGACGGAAATCATATCTGTGGATCTCGGATAGGATACGTGTCAGAAATCTGGAGCGAGTCCGGGTTCGACATTTCGGGGTTTTTGAAGACAAAGGGATCGTTGCATTAGGAATTGTGATTTCGCGATACCTGATAGGGCGACGCGGAAGCGGTGACGTGGAGGAGTAAGCTCTTACATGCATCGGGGATCGGTATATTGGGATCCCTAGCGATGCCTCTCGAGTTCTCGCTACTCGTGACTTGGAACATACAACCTTTGGACTCTTACCTCATGAACCTCCAAGTTCACGAGGTCTCTGGATCTCTACCACCTGTCCTCCTCGGATGGACGACTCTGATCCTCTCATGGCCTCTCCATTTGCAACTTGGAGCATCCAACCTTTGGACTCCTACCTCACGAACCTTCGAGTTCATGAGATCCATGGATCTCTACCACCTGTCCTCCTCAGATGGACGGCTCAGATCATTTTTGTCCCTATTCATGAGGCTTAACCCTCATCTATCTCCCTATATATCTAATGACTGTTGGGTTTCCTAGCTAAGATTTGATGGTTCAGATCAGTCCCGATGCCACACCCTTTCCTGCTTCTCTTTGGACGTGGAAAAACCAATGGTCCAGATGTTCTCATGGAGCCTGGGGTTCTATGATTCAAGTTTCCTCGCTATTCACGAGGATAGAGGAAAAAGGGTTAAGGCAATTAAAACCCTCGTTTATTTCTTCGATTTAATGATCGTGAATGAACGCAGATTCCCCGACAGGATCCCATCTGTTGATCAATACTTATCCCTACGCTGCTACTTCAATATTTTAAGAGGGTCATTCCTCTTCATGCAAGGTTGTTAAGACTTGCACATTCAAGTACTTTTTTCCAGGTTCTTGGTAAACCTTTCCAAAGAGGGAAATCTCTGTGAAGGGGTCTATCCTGGGGCATTCTTGGAGACAGATAAGGGGAAACAAATTTCCGAGAGTGGAATGGAGGTCGGACTTGGTTCAACTTATGCATAATTAGATTCATTTATCAACATAAGCCATGCATGGTTTTTCTATTATAAGCATATAAAACTACTAGTATTGATCAAAATACCATACAGACCTTCTTATAATGAAAACATTCACAGTTTCACAGCTTATGAGCATAATTATCAAAATACATATATTTCCAGATGCCAGAGGCAAAACACTTATCAGAAAAACACCAGGTTTTACACCACTGCTGAGAGGGGTGCTCGTTTCCACCCAACCATAGGCGTAGCGACTCCCATCGGATTTACCACTAGCCACCTCCGAGCTGAGACCATGATGTTGTTGACACTATGTCTCTTTGTCTGCCAGTGACCAGGAGCAAAGGTTGCAATCCTTCCTCTCTGCTATCACTCACTCTGCATAAAAACTTCCAGAGTTCCCCTCACGTCTACCCTTTCAATCATTTCTTCCATACGCTTTATCCTCTCATGAGGTTGCGTGTGGCACGATTACCCTTGCGTCGATCAGGCCTGACGGCTCTAGGGATGGGTGGTTCACCATCCCATCCCTCATCAAGCCATCCACCTACCAGCCTGCGAGGCATTGAATTTCAGTGCCAACGAGCCGCTTTTGGTTCTTCGGGCCAGTGGAGTCCAAATAGGGTATTTAATTCTCGGTGGAAGTTATCGCCACCCTTTCAGGTGTACTCCACCGCCATCGTGGTCTCTTTTTCTGCACATCCCCTCATCAGCAGTCCTGCAATAAATTCATAATGTTATTCACATTCATTGACCTCTTCCTCAAGGTCCATTTACATCACATATTCACATTTATGAGTTTTCCATAGTTCTTGGCCAGTCCAGTTATATTTACAAGTTGGGGAAAACAGGGTGTTACAGTCGTTGAAAAAATAAAAAATACTTATCTAGAGGATATTAGTTTGGTCTTTGTGTGGGACATTTTATGCCATTAGCATGTTTTGTACAAAAATTATGGATCTTGGGGACAACACCATGGTCAAGGAATGAGGAACGAGGAACACAGAACAAGGAACAAGGAATGAAAATTGTACGAGGAATAGACACCGACAACAGTGACCTGCGAATGGGGCCAACATTGAATTTTTTTCAAACAGTTTTTGTATGCACTGAAATTTGTCATCGATAGACTATTGGAATGCCTTTACAATATGGGATGGTTTCTGGACTCAAATTTGAGCGACACACCCACTTTCTTCCATCATCAATTCATCATGTAAAGCATAAACACTATTTTTCTTTCAAAGTACACAATTTGGTTGACGCATGTTTTAGGTTTTCATCAGTCTTTCTTCATTTTTATTTCAGGTTATACATTAATGTATATACAATGTATCTGCGTCATAGTTGTGATGAAAAATCCCTCTATTTCTTTGATTTCTTAATCAACACCATCAAGATACTAGAGGCGGGAAACAGTGACATGTGAATGGGGCCAACGTTGAAACGTTTTCAAATTCTATCTGTATGCATTGAAATTTGACGTGGATAGACTATTTTCATGCCATAAAAATATGGGATGGTTTCTGGACTCAAATTTGACTAACACACCTACTTTCTTCCATCATGAATTCATCATGGAAACCACAAACCCTATTTTTCATAGGTTATAGTAGATATGTTAATGATTCCAAGTTTCATATTTGTATTTGAATGAAGGTCCAGCTAACTTGCAAAGTATCAAATTGAGATTTCAAGTTGATAAACAAAATATGAAATGAATCCAATCATCATTTGATATCGTCGCAAGAGAGACAAGTGTAAATAAGCTTCCGACTAATTTTCTATACTATCGACGAAAAAAGTTTGTCGATTTTATAGCTAATTCGTCGCAATAATATTGTATCTAATTTGAATTGTGTTACATGTTTTTCAAGGAGTGTAGGTATTATATTATGGTGAAATGTAGTTTATTGTATAATAACAATCTCTACGCGAAACCTCAAAATGGATAGGACCATATCTTCTTCATAAGACAAATATCCTTGGTATGTTTCCTTTGTGGATATGGTGGCTCAAGCCCTGAGTACACATGATGCCTTACAATGAAATGTAACAATTTTACTATTGAATGATAGTGTTATTTCACCTATGGTTAAGTAAATAACTTAAGGTTCTTAGGTCCTATTTGAATCTTCTTAGAATTGAGATTTGTTACATAGTCCTTGAAAAAAGATCAAAGACTTATGTAGCGGATATTAATTTGGTCTTTGTGTGGGAAATTTTATGCCATTAATATGTTTTTTAATAAAATAATGGATCTTTGGGACTACACCATGGTCAAGGAATTAGGAACATAGAACAATGAACAAGGAACGAAAATTGTACGAGGACTAGACACCGACAACAGTGACCTGCGAATTGGGCCAACATTGAAATTTTTTCAAACAATTTTTGTATGCACTGAAATTTGTCATGGATATACTATTGGCATGAATTAACAATATGGGAGTGTTTCTAGACTCAAATTTGAGTGAAAAACCCACTTTATTCCATCATCAATTCATCATGTAAACCATAAACCCTAATTTTCTTTCAAAGTACACAATTTGGTCGAGGCAAGTTTTAGGTTTTCGCCAGTATTTCTTCATTTTTCTTTCAGGTTCTACATAATGTATATACAATGTATCTGCATCATAGTTGTGATGAAAAATACCTCTATTTCTTTTATTTCTTAATCAACAACATCAAGATACTAGAGACGGGCAACAGTGACATGTGAATGGGGCCAACGTTGAAATGTTTTCAAATTGTATCTGTATGCATTGAAATTTGACCTGGATAGACTATTTGCATGCCGTAAAAATATGGGTGGGTTTCTAGAATCAAATTTGACTAACAAACCCACTTTCTTCAATCATCAATTGATCATGGAAACCATAAACCCTATTTTTCATATGTTCTAGTAGATATGTTAATGATTCCAAGTTTCGTATTTGTATTTAACTGAAGGTCTGGCTAGCTTGCAAAGTATCAAATTGAGATTTCAAGTTGATAAACCGAATATGAAATAAATCCAAGAATCATTTGATATCATCTCAAGAGAGACGAATGTAAATAATCTTGCGACGAATTTGCTATACTATCGAAGAAAAAAGTTCGTCGATAGTATAGCTAATTCGTCGCAAGAATATTGTGTCTAATTTGAATGGTGTTACATGGTTTTCAAGGAGTGTAGGGCTTATATTATGGTTCAATGTAGTGTAGTCTATAATAATAATCTCTATTCCGAACCTCAAAATGGATAGTACCATATCTTGTTCATAAGACAAATATTCTTGGTATGTTTCCTTTGTGGATATGGTGGTTCAAGCCCCTCAGTACACATGATGCCTTACAATGAAATGTAACAATTTTACTATTGAAGGATAGTGTTATGTCATCCATGGTTAAGGAAATAACTTAAGGTTCTTAGGTCCTATTTTAATCTTCTTAGAATTGAGATTTGTTACATAGTCATTGAAAAATGACAAAAGACTTATGTAGCGGATATTAATTTGGTCTGTGTGTGGGAAAATTTATGCCATTATTATATTTTGTACAAAAATAAGGGATATTTAGGATTACACCATGGTCAAGGAAAGAGGAACTAGGGACAAGGAATGAGGAACGAGGAACACAGAACAAGGAACAAGGAACAAATATTATAGGAGGACTAGACACCGACAATAGTGACCTGCGAATGGGGCCAATGTTGAAATTTTTTCAAACAATTTATGTATGCACAAAAAATTGTCATGGATAGACTATTGGCATGAATTAAAAATATGGGATGGTTTCTGGACTCAAACTTGAGTGACACACCCACTTTCTTCCATCATCAATTCATCATGTAAACCATAAGCCCTAATTCTCTTTCAAAGTACACAATTTGGTTGACACAAGTTTTAGGTTTTCGCCAGTCTTTCTTCATTTTTATTTCAGGTTCTACATGAATGCATATACAATGTATCTGCATCATAGTTGTGACAAAAAATCCCTCTATTTCGTTGATTTCTTAATCAACACCATCAAGATACTAGAGGCGGGCAAGAGTGACATGTGAATGGGGCCAACGTTGAAATGTTTTCAAACTATATCTGTATGCATTGAAATTTGACCTGGATAGACTATTCACATGGCGTAAGGATATGGGAGGGTTTATGGACTCAAATTTGACAAACACACCCACTTTATTCCATCATCAATTCATCATAGAAACCATAAACACTATTTTTCATATGTTCTAGTAGATATGTTAATGATTCCAAGTTTCATATTTGTATTTGACTGAAGGTCCAGCTAGCTTGCAAAGTATCAAATTAAGATTTCAAGTTGATAAACCAAATATGAAATGATTCCAAGCATCATTTGATATCGTCGCAAGAGAGACAAATGTAAAAATGTTGCGACGAATTTGCTATACTATCGACGAAAAACCTTCGTCGATAATATAGCTAATTCACCGCAAGAATATTGTGTCTAATTTGAATGGTGTTACATGGTTTTCAAGGATTGTAGGGATTATATTATGGTGAAATGTATTGTATTATATAATAACAATCTCTATTCCAAACCTATAAATGGATAGTACCATATCTTTCTCATAAGACAAGTATTCTTGGTATGTTTCCTTTCTGGATATGGTGGCTCAAGCCTCGAGTACACATGATGCCTTACAATGAAATGTAACAATTTTACTATTGAATGATAGTGTTATGTCACCCATGGTTAAGGAAATAACTTAAGGTTCTTAGGTCCTATTTGAATCTTCTTAGAATTGAGATTCGTTACATAGTCCTTGAAAAATGACAAAAGACTTATGCAACATATATTAATTTGGTCTTTGTGTGGGAAATTTTATGCCATTAGTATGTTTTGTACAAACGTAATGGATATTTGGGACTACACCATGGTCAAGGAACGAGGAACGAGGAACATAGAACAAGGAACAAAAATTGTACGAGGACTACACACTGACAACAATGACCTACGAATGGGTCCAACTTTGAAATTTTTTCAAACAGTTTTTGTATGCACTAAAATTTTTCATGGATATACTATTGGAATGCCTTAATTATATGGGATGGTTTCTGGACTGAGATTTGAGTGACACAACCATTTTCTTCCTTCATCAATTCATCATGTAAACAATAAACCCTAATTTTCTTTCAAAGTTCACGTAAGTTTTAGGTTTTTGTCTGTCTTTCTTAATTTTTCTTTCAGGTTCTACATTCATGTATATACAATGTATCTAGGTCATATTTGCGATGAAAAATCCCTCTATTTAGTTGATTTCTTAATCAACACCATCAAGATACTAGAGGCGGGCAACAATTACATGTGAATGGGGCCAATGTTGAAATGTTTTCAAACTGTATCTGTATGTATTGAAATTTTACCTGGATAGACTATTCACATGTTGTAACGATATGGGAGGGTCTCCAAACTCAAATTTGACTAACACACCCACTTTCTTCCATCATCAATTCATCATGGAAAACATAAACCTTATTTTTCATATGTTCTAGTATATATGTTAATTATTCCAATTTTCATATTTGTATTTGACTAAAGGTCCAACTAGCTTGCAAACTATCAAATTGATATTTCAATTTGATAAACCAAATATGAAATAAATCCAAGCATCATTTGATATCATCGCAAGAGATACGAATGTAAATAATCTTGAGATGAATTTGCTATACTATCGACGAAAAAAGTTCGTCGATAATATTGCTAATTCGTCACAAGAATATTCTGTCTAATTTGAATTGTGTTACATGGTTTGCAAGAAGTGTAGGGATTATACTATGGTGCAATGTATTTTATTCTATAAGAAAAATCTCTATGACAAACCTCAAATTGGATAGTACCATATCTTGTTCATAAGACAAATATTCTTGGTATGTTTCCTTTGTGGATATGGTGGCTCTAGCCCTCAGTACACATGATGCCTTGCAATGAAATGTAACAATTTTACTATTGAATGATAGTTTTATGTAACCCATGTTTAAGGAAATAACTTAAGGTTCTTAGGTACTAGTTTAATCTTCTTAGAATTGATATTCGTTACATAGTCCTTGAAAAAAGACAAAAGACTTATGTAGCAGATATTAATTTGGTCTTTGTGAGGGACATTTTATGCCATTAATATTTTTTGTAAATAAATAATGGATCTTTGGGACTACACCATGGTCAATGAATGAGGAACGAGGAACAAGGAATCGAGAATGAGGAACACAAAACAAGGAACAAGGAACGAAAATTGTACGAGCACTAGATACCGACAACAATGGCCTGCGAATGGGGCCAACGTTGAAATTTTTTCAAACAATTTTTGTATGCATTGAAATTTGTCATTGATAGACTATTGGAATTCCTTAATGATATGTGAGGGTTTATGGACTCAAATTTGAGTGACACACCCTCTTTCTTCCATCATCAATTCATCATGTAAACCATAAACCCTAATTTTCTTTCAAAGTACACAATTTGATTGACACAAGTTTTAGGTTTTCGTCATTCTTTCCTCATTTTTCTTTCAGGTTCTACATTAGTGTATATAAAATGTATATGCATCACATTTGTGACTAAAAATCCCTCTATTTCATTGATTTCTTAATCAACACTATCAAGATACTAGAGGCGGGCAACATTGACATGGGAATGGGGCCAACGTTGAAATGTTTTCAAACTGCATCTGTATGCATTGAAATTTGACCTGGATAGACTATTCGCATGTCGTAATTATTTGGGAGGGTTTCTGGACTCAAATTTGACTGAGACACCCACTCTCTTCCATCATCAATTCATCATGGAAACCATAAACCCTATTTTTCATATGTTCTTGTATACATGTTAATGATTCCAAGTTTCATATTTGTATTTGACTGAAGGTCCAACTAGCTTGAAAAGTATCAAATTGAGATTTCAATTTGATAAAACAAATATGAAATGAATCCAAGCATCATTTGATATCGTCGCAAGAGAGATGAATGTAAATAATCTTGCGATGAATTTGCTATACTATTGACGAAAAAAGTTCGTCGATAGTATAGCTAATTCGTCGCAAGAATATTGTGTCTAATTTGAAAGGTGTTACATGGTTTGCAAGGAGTGTATGGATTATATTATGGTGCAATGTAGTGTATTATATAAGAACAATATCTATGCAAAACCTCAAAATGGATAGTACCATATCTTGATAATAAGACAAATATTATTGGTATGATTCCTTTGTGGATATGGTGGCTCAAGCCCTTAGTACACATGATTCCTTACAATGAAATGTAAAAATATTACTATTTAATGATAGTGTTGTGTCACCCATGGTTAAGGAAATAACTTAAGGTTCTTAGGTCCTATTTGAATCTTCTTAGAATTGATATTTGTTACATGGTCCTTGAAAAAAGACAAAAGACTTATGTAGTGGATATTAATTTGGTCTTTGTGTGGGACATTTTATTCCATTAGTATGTTTTGTACTAAAATAATGGATCTTTGGGAATACACCATGGTCAAGGAATGAGGAACGAGAAACAAAAATTGTACGAGGACTAGACACCGACAATAGTGACTTGCGAATGGGGCCAACTTTGAAATTTTTTCAAACAATTTCTGTATGCACTGAAATTTTTCATTGATAGACTATAGGCATGAATTAACAATATGGGAGGTTTTATGGAATCCAATTTGAGTGAAACACCAAATTTATTCCATCATCAATTCATCATGTAAACCATAAACCCTAATTTTCTTTCAAAGTACACAATTTAGTTGACGCAAGTTTTAGGTTTTCGTCTGTCTTTCTTGATTTTTCTTTCAGGTTCTACATTAATGTATATACAATGTATCCGCATCATAGTTGTGATGAAAAATCCTTCTATTTCGTTGATTTCTTAATAAACACCATCAAGACACTAGAGGCGGGCAACAATGACATGTGAATGGGGCCAACGTTGAAATGTTTTCAAACTGTGTTTGTATGCATTGAAATTTGACTTGGATAGACTATTCGCATACCGTAATGATATGGGAGGGTTTCTGGACTAAATTTGACTCACACACCCACTTTATTCCATCATCAATTCATCATGGAAACCATAAACCCTATTTTTCATATGTTCTAGTAGATATGTTAATGATTCCAAGTTTCATATTTGTATTTGACTGAAGGTCCAACTAGCTTGCAAAGTATCAAATTGATATTTCAAGTTGATAAACCAAATATGAAATGAATCCAAGCATCATTTGATATTATCACAAGAGAGACCAATGTAAATAATCTTGCGAAGAATTTGTTATACTATCGACAAAAAACTTTCGTCGATAGTATAGCTAATTCTTCGCAAGAATATTGTGTCTAATTTGAATGGTGTTACATGGTTTCCAAGGAATGTAGAGATTATATTATGGTGCAATGTAGTACACATGATGCCTTACAATGAAATGTAAAAAATTTACTATTGAATGATAGTGTAAATTCAACCATGCTTAAGGAAAGAACTTAAGGTTCTTAGGTCCTATTTGAATCTTCTTAGAATTGATATTCGTTACATATTCCTTGAAAAAAGACAAAAGACTTATGTAGCAGATATTAATTTGGTCTTTGTGTGGGACATTTTATGCCATTAGTATGTTTTTTTCAAAAATAATGGATCTTGGGGACTACAACATGGTCAAGGAACAAGTAACTAGGAACAAGGAACAAGGAATGAAGAATGATGAACACAGAACAAGGAACGAAAATTGTACGAGGACTAGACACCGACAACATGGACCTGCAAATGGGGCCAACATTGAAATGTTTTCAAACAGTTTCTGTATGCACTGAAATTTTTCATGGATATACTATTGACATGCCTTAAATATATGGGAGGGTTTATGGACTCAAATTTGAGTGACAAACCCACTTTATTCCATCATCAATTCATCATGTAAACCATAAACCCTAATTTTATTTCAAAGTGCACAATTTGGTTGACGCAAGTTTTAGGTTTTCGTCTGTCTTTCTTCATTTTTCTTTCAGGTTCTACATTAATGTATATACAATGTATCAGCATCATAGTTGTGATGAAAAATCCCTCTATTTCATTGATTTCTTAATCAAGACCATCAAGATACTAGAGGCGGGCAATAGTGACACGTGAATGGGGCCAACGTTGAAATGTTTTCAAACTGTATCTGTATGCATTGAAATTTGACCTGGATAGATTATTCACATTCCATAATGATATGGGAGGGATTTTGGACTCAAATTTTACTGACACACCCACTTTATTCCATCATCAATACATCATGGAAACCATAAACCCTATTTTTCATATGTTCTAGTAGATATATTAATGATTCCAAGTTTCATATTTGTATTTGACTGAAGGTTCAACTAGCTTTCAAAGTATCAAATTGAGATTTGAAGTTGATAAACCAAATTTGAAATGAATCCAAGAATCATTTGATATTGTCTCAAGAGAGACGAATGTAAATAATCTTGCGACAAATTTTCTATACTATCGACGAAAAAAGTTTGTCGATAGTATAGCTAATTCGTCGAAAGAATATTGTGTCTAATTTGAATGGTGTTGCATGGTTTGCAAGGAGTGTAGACATTATATTATGGTGCAATGTAGTCTATTTTATAATAATAATCTCAATTCCAAACCTCAAAATGGATAGTACCATATCTTGTTCATAAGACAAATATTCCTGGTATGTTTCGTTTGTGGATATGGTGGCACAAGCCCTCAGTACACATGATGCCTTACAATGAAATGAAAAAAATTTACTATTGAATGATAGTGTTATGTAACCGATGGTTAAGGAAATAACTTAAGGTTCTTATGTCCTACTTGAATATTCTTAGAATTGAGATTCGTTACATAGTCCTTGAAAAAAGACAAAAGACTTATGTAGCGGATATTAATTTGGTCTTTGTGTGGGACATTTTATGTAATTAGTATGTTTTGTACAAAAATAATGGATCTTGTAGAATACACCATGGTCAAGGAGCGAGGAACTAGGAACAATTTATGAGGAACGATGAACGAGGAACATGGAAGAAGGAATGGAAATTGTATGAGGACTGGACATCGATAACAGTGACCTACGAATGGGGCCAACGTTGAAATTTTTTCAAACAATTTCTGTATGCACTTAAATTTTTCATGGATAGAATATTGGCATGCCGTAATGATATGGGAGAATTTTTGGAATCCAATTTGAGTGACACACCAACTTTATTCCATCATCAATTCATCATGTAAACCATAAACCCTAATTTTCTTTCAAAGTACACAATATGGTTGACGCAAGTTTTAGGTTTTCGTCTGTCTTTCTTCATTTTTCTTTTAGTTTCTACATTAATGTATGTACAATGTATCCAAATAACAGTTGTGATGAAAAATCCCTCTATTTCATTGATTTCTTAATCAACACCATCAAGATACTAGAGGCGGGCAAGAGTGACATGTGAATGGGGCCAACATTGAAATATTTTCAAACTGTATCTGTATGCATTGAAATTTGACTTGGATAGACTATTCATATACCCTAATGATATGGGAGGGTTTCTGGACTCAAATTTGACTCACACACCCACTTTATTCCATCAAAAATTCATCATGGAAACCACAAACCCTATTTTTCATATGTTCTAGTAGATATGTTAATGATTCCAAGTTTCATATTTGTATTTGACTAAAGGTCCAACTAGCTTGCAAAGTATCAAATTGAGATTTCAATTTGATAAACCAAATATGAAATGAATCCAGGCATCATTTGATATCATCGCAAGAGAGACAAATGTAAATAATCTTGCGATGAATTTTCTATACTATTGACACAAAAAGTTCGTCGATAGTATAGCTAATTCATCACAAGAATATTGTGTCTCATTTGAATGGTGTTACATGGTTTTCAAGGAGTTTAGGGCTTAAATTATGGTGCAATGTAGTTTAGTCTATAAGAAAAATCTCTATTCCAAACCTCAAAATGGATAGTACAATATGTTGTTCATAAGATAAATATTCTTGGTATGTTTCCTTTGTGGATATGGTGGCTCAAGCCCTCAGTACACATGATGCCTTACAATGAAATGTACAAATTTTACTATTGAATGATAGTGTTATGTTAAGCATGGTTAAGGAAATAACTTCAGGTTCTTATGTCCTATTTGAATCTTCTTAGAATTGAGATTCATTACATAGTCATTGAAAAAATACAAAAGACTTATGTAGCAGATATTAATTTGGTCTTTGTGTGGGACATTTTATGCCATTAGTATGTTTTGTACAAAAATAATGCATATTGGGGACTACACCATGGTCAAATAATAAGTAACTAGGAACAATTAATTAGGAACGAGGAACGAGGAACGACGAACACAGAAAAAGGAACAAAAAATGTACGAGGACTAGACACTGACAACATTGACCTGCGAATGGGGCCAATGTTGAAATGTTTTCAAACAATTTCTGTATGCACTAAAATTTTTCATGTATAGAATATTGGAATTCCTTAAATATATGGGAGGGTTTTTGGACTCAAATTTGAGTGACAAACCCACTTTATTCCATCATCAATTCATCATGTAAACCATAAACCCTCATTTTATTTCAAAGTACAAAATTTGGTTGACGCAAGTTTTAGGTTTTCGTCCGTCTTTCTTCATTTTTCTTTCAGGTTCCACATTAATGTATATAAAATGTATAAAATTCATATTTTTGATGAAAAATCCCTTTATTTCATTGATTTTGTAATCAACACCATTAAGATACTAGAGGCGGGAAACAGTGACACGTGAAAGGGGCCAACATTGAAATGTTTTCAAACTGTATCTGTGTGCATTGAAATTTGACCTGGATAGAATATTCACATGCCGTAACGATATGGGAGGGTTTCTGGACTCAAATTTGACTGACACACCCACTTTCTTTCATCATCAATACATCATGGAAACCATAAAACCTATTTTTCATATGTTCTAGTAGATATGTTAATGATTCCAAGTTTCATATTTGTATTTGACTGAAGGTCCAGCTAGCTTGCAAAGTATCAAATTGAGATTTCAAGTTGATAAACCAAATATGAAATGAATCCAAGAATCATTTTATATTGTCGCAAGAGATACAAATGTAAATAATCTTGCGACGAATTTGCTATACAATCGACGAAAAAAATTCATCGATAGTATAGCTAATTCATCGGAAGAATATTGTGTCTAATTTGAATGTTGTTACATGGTTTGCAAGGAGTGTAGAGATTATAATATGGTGCAATGCAGTGTATTCTATAAGAACAATCTCAATGCCAAACCTCAAAATGGATAGTACCATATCTTGTTCATAAGACAAATATTCTTGGTATGTTTCCTTTGTGGATATGGTGGCTCAAGCCCTCAATACACATGATGCCTTACATGAAATGTACCAATTTTAATATAGAATGATAGTGTTATGTAACTCATGGTTAAGGAAATAACTTAATTTTCTTAGGTCCTACTTGAATATTCTTAGAATTGAGATTCTTTACATACTCCTTGAAAAAAGACAAAAGACTTATGTAGCAGATATTAATTTGGTCTTTGTGTGGGACATTTTATGCAATTAGTATGTTTTGTACAAAAATAATAGATCTTGCAGACTACATCATGGTCAAGGAACGAGGAACGAGGAGCAAGGTATGAGGAACGATGAACGAGGAACACAAAACAAGGAATGAAAATATTATGAGGACTAGACACCGACAACAGTGACCTACGAATGGGGCCAACGTTGAAATGTTTTCAAACAATTTCTGTATGCACTTAAATTTTTCATGGATAGAATATTGGCATGCCTTAATGATATGGGAGGGTTTCTGGACTCAAATTTGAGTGACACACCCACTTTATCATCATCAATTCATCATGTAAACCATAAACCCTAATTTTCTTTCAAAGTACACAATTTGGTTGACGTAAGTTTTAGGTTTTTGTCTCTCTTTCTTCATTTTTCTTTTAGGTTCTACATTAATGTATATACAATGTATATTCATCATAGTTTTGATGAAAAATCCCTCTATTTATTTTATTTCTTAATAAACACCATCAATATACTAGAGGCGGGCAACAGTGACATGTGAATGGGGCCAACGTTGAAATGTTTTCAAACTGTATCTGTATGCATTGAAATTTGACCTGGATAGACTATTCGCATGTTGTAATGATATGTGAGGGTTTATCTGGGCCTATACCATGGTGAGGGGAGAAAAGAAAGGACCTTGGGCCTAAAAGGAATCTTCTCAATTTCAAGGGCCATAAATCAGGCCTAAAACAACTAGATAGATCATTACTAACAGATATTTGGCCTTCGGGTAGGATATGGGAACCATTATAATTTAGGAGAATTTTTGCACCACATATAGGAGTCAAGGCATGTTCCATAGCTGGTGGAGGAAAAAAAGGGCCTTATGCCATAAATGAAGCTTTCTTGTGATAAATGGCCATGGAAAATGTCTTTGACTAGGAATATGGACAAAATTAGTATGTTTTGAACAATAAGAATCGGTCTTAGAACCTCCACCATGGCCAGGGGAGGAAAATGATATATTTAGGTCCTAGAGAAATCTTCTTAGGGTATTTACCATGGATAGGGAATGAACATAAGGTGATTATTCATTGTTTAAATATTCTTAGGAGAGAGCTTCATGATGTAGTCATCAAAAAACTAGACAAGACCTATGCAGGGGATCTTTTACCTTTGTGCGGTATATTTAGCATCATGGATATGTTTTTTTAAAGATTAATAATGGATATTAGGGACTATATCATGTTGAAGGGAGGAAAACAAGGAAATTGGGTCCAAAATGAATCTTTTTGAGTTTAAGGGCCATGCACTAGGCCTTGAACAACCATGTATATCATTTTTAAACGATCTTTAGCCTCTAAGTGGGATATGGGTGCCATTAGGAATTTTTTCACGCCACATATGGGATTAAAGGCATATACCATCATTGAGGGATGAAAACAAGTGCCTTAGGCCAAAAAAAAATCTTTCATGTGTTTAATGGCCATGAACAATGCCTCCAACTAGGAACATGGGCACCATTAGTATGTTTTTAACAATAAGAATGGGTCATAAGAATTCTTTATCTAACGGTTGATGAGTCTCTACGCAATATTACTCTGATATGATTACCTCCAGGATATGATTGTTGAGTCTCATTCTGGATATGATTACCTCCAAGATACGATTGTTGAGTCTCATTTTGGATATGATTACCTCCAGGATTGGACCACCCTGTCTGTCAATTAAATGAAGTTCATCCACAATGAAATTGTTGACTTGTTGAACTAGTTTGCACTTCTTCCATATCCCAATCCTGATATCTCTCTTTGGAAATGCTAACTTGCTTCCCAAGCCCGATATCTCTCTTTGGCAAGAGTTTCTATAGGAGCAATATTATAAACACATCGAAATATGATGTTTTTTCTTTGAATATGCAAGCGTAGTAAAGAAAATTGATCAACACAAATAGTCTTCCAACAACTAGTAGGTGTTGCCACTAAAACATTATCATCTGAGGTATAGAGAACTGTAAATACATGATTTTGAATAGGATTGAAGTGTCTAACCTATTGATATAGTTCTTCATATGAAGGATTTCTTAACGTAGACACAAACATGTAGTTACTTATTCCTGAAGCATGCCTCCCAACAAAAACATTGTCATCAATTCCTTTACATTTGATCAAGCTCTGAATTGAGACAAGAAATTGCAAAAGAGTTGACTGTGAATTGATGCATAAAACCTATGAATGGTTCCCATATCCCACCCAGAGGCCAAATATCCCTTAGATATGGTATGTGTGGTGCTTCAAGGCTTTGTTCATAACCATTGAGATCGAGAATATTTGTACAGGGCCTAGGTCACTTGTTTTCCTACCTCATCCATGGTATATCTCTTGATACAAAATCTTATTTTCCATAATATATTAATGGTGCAGACATTCCCAATAGAAGGACTTGTTCTTCACCATTATGTACAAGAAATATTTTCTTAGAGCATAAGTCCCTTGTTTTCCTCCCCCAAACATGGTATGGGCCTTGGATTTCATTTGCGGTGCAAAAATCCTCCTAATGGCTCCCATATCTCCCCAAGAGGCCAAGAATCCCTAAAACAGGAACTGTGTGGTTGTTCAAGGCCTATTTCATTGACTTTGATATCAATAATATTTATTTTATGTCGAAGTTCCTTGTTTTCCTCCCCTAGCCATGGCATAAGCCCACGATCCTTTCTTATTATGAAAAATGTACCATTGGCATGAAATATCCCACACGAAGGTGAAATATCCCCTACAAGCATCTTGTCTGGTTGTACAAAGACTACATCTCAAAGCTCAATGAGAATATTGAAATTTGGTCTAAGTATCTTATGTTCTTTCCCTAACCATGGATAAGATCCAAAGTGCCATACGCGATGTCCAAAACTTGTGAATAGTGATTGTATCCCACCTAAAGTCCATAGATCCATTAAATAGGTTTCCACTAACACTCTTATAAACCAAACCCTTATGTAATTGTTAACATATAAACCCTAACATGTATAACCCTCTTAATCTTATAAAACCTAATATAACCTCCTTATCCCCTACCATCTATAATCTCAATAACCCTTATCCCATTAACAACTAATAGAACCCTTGGTATCTATAAATACATCTAATCTCTAATCCTTACACCTTMTATTGCATCTAACTAAAATAACRTTGGATTCCTATACCCTTTGATCCATAACCCTATAACCCATATCATAAATAACCCATATGACTCCCAACAYGAATAACCACTTCCACAGTMCATTATAACCCATAATATAAKACATAACCACTACAAATSCTAATCGCTAAAAAATATAACACCTATAAAAGTTAATCCATAAACATTATAACCCTCAACCCAAATCCCCAAACACTTATCATTCCTAATATAACCTTGAACTCTTATATCATAATCCTTAAACCCTACGACTCTTAACCCATATAACCCTTATTATTAATAACCCCTAAACTCTAAAACCCTCAAACTTTATAAACTCTACACCTAATAGATAGGATGCCCAACTCGTATAACCCCTTACCCCAACACTTGCAAACCCTAAAAAATATAACACCACAACCCCATAATGAGTGTAACATTCACCCCAACAACCTATCACCCTTAACCTTCATAATGTGAAACATGGCAAAAGGAATAATGTCCAAGCATATGTCATTAAATCTAAAGCAACCTAAGATACAACATACTTAAATGCCTCAAATATTGAAATGACATTCACCATAATACCTGACTTGTACCTCATGGACAAAAGCCCAGTGCCTATCATAATCCATATGGTGTGGTGGATTCCATATGAAATCCTGACCTCTTTGGTGGTGAGAAGGGTCTCCATAATAGTCCCTCTAGGCCTTCAGCCGCTTCTTCCCATATAATTACAAACAACCCCTTCTTGGGTCAATACACCCTAAAATCCCAAGAGACAAGGATATGGGGAGGTTAAGTAATGGAAAGTGGTAAGTATGAATTGGAATGGTACAATGGATCTTCAAGGGAGTTCTTAATGGCATACGTATCCCATTTGGTGGCTAAATATTCCTTCTGAGGACATGTGTAATGGTTAAAGACCTCTGTTTGTACTATAAGCCCTAGAATCTTGATTTAGGTCATACGGGCCTTCCTTTCCACACTTAATCATGGTTAAGACCCCAAGATACTTCCCTAGTATGTAAAGACTCCTATAGATTCCCATATCCCATTCTAAGATCAAATATCATTTTTAGAGGACCTATGTTGTTCTTTGAGGCCATGTTCACAGAACAAATCCTTAAAATATTTATATACAACCTCAGGCCCATTATTTCCTCTTATTACCATGGTCAAGTCGAATATACCCATCCTTTGTGAACAAAACCTCATAGCAACACTCATATGAAGCCAAGTATACCCTCTAAAGGTATGTTGTAGTAGCTCAAGGAATTGTTTCATGGATCATGAACCTTAAAACCTTCATTTAGGTCTTAAGATCCTTTAGTTTCTCTCATGACCATAGTTAAGGTCTGGAAACCCATCCATTGTGTCTAAAGATTTATAATGGTTCCAATACCTCATTTAGAGGCCACATATTATTATCCATATAAGACTAATTTGGATCATATGGCCCTTAATTACTAGGAATCAAGACTATTAGTGATGTAGTCATGGATGGATAGATAATGTCGATGCTCTATTTGTCTTGGTGATTGATTTCCTTTCATACTAGTAGCGACTTGGTTGTGGATTCCCTATGATCATTGAATGGTAGATGATACATCATGCATGTTTATGTATGACTCCCTTGATGGAACACCCTAGCAATTTTTGGCTAAGATAATATTGTATTGGCATCTTTGTTTGCTTGGAATTATCCCCTTGATATCACTTGATTTCAAATTCATTTAGGTTTATATGTTCTATCATTGTGTGATGTTCATGAGGTGAATCCCCTTTCTCATGTTGAGGATTCATACACATATTTATATGGTTTTTTATGACATATATTACACCCTCCTGTCGAGAGTTTCTCTCTTCTACATATTTTTATGCCCTATTGCTTGGTGGAGGAGCCTGTCATGGAGCTATGCCCTAGCCTAATTGTCAGATGATTTCACACTTGTTTAGGTTTTATTTGGATATTACTCATCATCCTATGTGGAGCGTTCACCCTCCTTGCATACATATTGTTAAGGGATGGTCTTATTTATTGATTGATGAGGGGCCACCCCTTTCTTTATGGATTCAATTGATCATTGAAGGAATTCCACATGTGATGTTCTTCATATATTTGATGCCTTATTTCATGGATCCAATTGTCTTAATATATATAATATATAAATATAATAAAATAAAAAAATAATGACAAAAAATGAAAATATATATATAATATATAAAACAATAAAACAAAAACATAAACAAAACAAACAAACTATAACAAAATAACAATAAACCTAAATATAATATATTTTCACTCTCGTGCTCCGAACAATATAACACTAAAATGAAATCTGATCCTATTCATGCACTCATGTGTGCCATTTCTAGTAAATACCCTACTTGAATACAGTGATCGAATACACTACATGTCGGAGAAGGAAGACATGCCAGAGAAGGAAGTTGGATCAGTAGGGAATACAATGATCAAATACACGTCGAAGAAGGAAGATAGAGACGAATCTAGGGCATGCAGGACACACTAGGAGAAGGAAGCTGGAGACAGAGAGATAGGGAACGTAGGACCCACTAGGAGATAGATATTGAGGCCGGTAGGGTTTGTAAGGAGGCATATCTCATGGAGGGAACCATGAGAGAGAGATTGAGGCCAAAAATGGTGAGTTGTTGAATTTCCTCAGGATTGCATTATAGACTTGTTATAAAATAGGAACCCTAAAGGAATGGATTATTATTTACTAATCAACTCTCAACCTGTAGTGATTGTGGATATGAGATTTAATACTATATTTTGATTCATATGTTGTATTTATCACATCGAAGAAATTTAAATGGGAAACCATAAAAACACATGACAAGTATGAAAGTTTAGGAAATCTGTTGTTTAAAAGAAATACTGATCAATTTTACATTCAACGTTTTCATACTTTGGCGAGGTGACAAACCAAGAGATTAAAATCCAGCTAAGATCCCCACCACCATTAAAAAAATGTCAAAAACTCTAATTTCTACATAGATCGATGAAAATGACCCACCCATACAACAAATAGCAAACCCATCAACCCCCTCCCTTGCAGGGCCAAAAGTAAATTTTGTTAAACCACTAAAACCCATAAACCCACTCAAAATATTGACCACTACCACCTTAAGTTTAATCAAAACAATTAGACCTGAACCAATGTACTTCACTTCTGTTGTTTGACATCCACACAGGTGGTACAAGCCAAAATCCAATGGAAGACAACAATGAGAAGAGCATAGAAATATTCCAGAGATCTAGCCCTTAGTTTACTCAAGAGAGACATTATTCTCTTGGGCCTCAAATTCTTCATCTTTCTCTTGGCTCTCTCATAAGACTTATTTTTTTTTCTATATCTTTCTCTCCTTAGAAAAGGTGAACTACTTGGATTCATTTGCCTGCAAGCATAGATTCTCTCTTTATATGCACTTATGGGCTTCTTATTCACTGGTTCACCTATCCTAGCACTTTACATTGTTGACATCATCATGTTGGCATGGCCACATGAAATTTGATCCTTGATCATCATGTTGTTGAAGTGGAGGACATCGGTTTCCAATATGGGCTCTACTCACATTGTAAGATGTTCAAAGGATATCTTATAGAGCTTAAACATAAATCCTTGAGTTTACTTGCCCATAATATTATGGACCTATAATATTATAGAACCTAATCTAATATAGCAATAATTTTATGATATGAGCTATGAAACATAAGGAAAATAAGTGTTGAAAACTACCTATCATAAGTCTTTGCATTACTATCCTTAAATGGATTCCATGTGCATAGGTTGGATGAGAATATTGTTGGTTGGTGAATTGGACGATGGCTACATGGATATGTGTAAGACTTAGAGAATGTGAGGTAACCGTGTAGTCACATTAATGTGCCTAATTAGTTTTTCTTCACATTATATAACATAAATTGAGTATTTGTTTAATAGAGTTAGTCCTTCAAGAATTTATCTCAGGTATTTGATCTTGAGATCAATGACTTAAATGGTGGATATTCACTCCTAATATATGTTGTAAAAATTGTCAAAAAAATTGAAATTTGTGGATATTCATATCCTTTGACTAGGATATGAATCACACAAGGCTATTGAGTAGTTATAGTGTCCAATTTTAGAAAAAACCTCATATTGGTTCTTAGAATGGGCCAATTTGTACCCCTTTCCCTCGAGGGCACTAGTTTTCCATCGTCAAGTTCTTTCATGTTACCTTGAGTGTCGGGAGAGTATTGAAAAATTGTTCTAGACTTCCTCCCAAGGTTTTGAGGTCCAAATCTCTCAAACTTTGACTCTCCCTTGAGGAAATCGTAAGATAATTTATTGATACCTTCTCCATTGTCAATGGTCTTATAAGGACATTTTGATCATCTTCCTTCTCTACGTCCACCTATATCTTTGATGTGGGTGCATGGGAATCCTCCTCCCCCTCTCATTTTGCACTTTCTCATGATAATGCATATTCTCTTATCCTATTATTACTAGGGTTATATTTTCATTTAATTGTCTCATGGTTACACCCAAGGAGATGAGGTCTAACATATTGAAAGAACAAAAGTAAAAAAGATGCAAGGGTGAGAACACTATAATCAAAGGAGCGAAGGAAAAAATTGAGGATGAAGACACAATAGGGACATCGATAGGCTCCTTGAGAGATATCATATGATGGTTAGGACCAATAGAAGCCATAGAAATGGTGGGAAAAAACCACAAAGTTGGATAGGTAGAGAAATATTGTTGAATTTCACACCTCAAAATGAATGGGGTAGAGCTCCAACATTATGATAAAGGAGGATAAAGGGGTCCAAATGGTTCATGATGAGGATCTCACACCTGCCTAATAAAAGGAAGGAAGGAAAGAATGGGCCCTAGAGAGGGAAGTAAAAAACCAAGAGAAGTGGGTCATCCTTTGGAATGATAAATCTAAGATATAAGAGTTAAAAKGMAAAATTMAAAAATAGGGAGACATAACCAGGATGACCTAARGTAGTTTGAAAATAATGGCATSKAATTTCAGGGGCTGCCTTTGGAGGAGAGGTTGTAGTTTGGGGCCACTAGAAAAAKAATGAAATATTTTAGTACCAGTTGAGACTCATGAACATGAAGKCTATATAATTCAAGAAATGMAGGGATAAATATGGTCAACACAAAACCAAGGATCAAGTAATCATAAAGGATATGGAGACATTGCATGCATCATAATGGAGGAGTTGCAAGACACCATAAAGTTGAAGAAAACCAACAAAAACAATCAATAATCAATCAAGTCATATGATTGAACTATTCAATAGCCTATAAACGGTCATACCCATCTTTATAACTGTACATGCTAACCCCAATTTGGTCTTGGATAGCAGAAACATATTATTTTGGTTCTACATAGCATAAACATACTCTAAGGTAATGACTATCCTTGTCCTTGTCCAAATCCTTTTCCAAAAGACTTAAGTCATCCACTATAATCTATTAAAGTCATCCATCAACCTAAAAAAAAATTGTGGGATACTTTTTGAACTTGACTTGGTGTGGTTTTATGTGGAGCTCCTACCAGTGGAATATCCCTCATGTAACTTTTTGCAGTTACCCTTTGTAATATCCTCTATGAAATTGTTTCTCTCTACTCTCGATGTCTACACATATGTTGCCATGTAGTGAAAGTCCATATATTATGCTAGGTGAAATGAATATATCTTCAATACAACCTCTTTCATCGAGGTAGATATTAACTTTCAACCGAGAACTAAGAGTGAACTCAAAAAAAAAAATTACTTAACTAAGAGAAACATTACTTACCTAAGTTCTATTAGGTAAGTAATTAGTGTTCAATTTAGGTGTTTGGATTTAAGCCTAAAATGTGTGAGTCTTGAGCCCTATGTGACTTGGGTTGAGGATGGCTTATCTCGGAGTCATGTGAATGGTCTATGACCGAGGAAAGACATGCTTTGCTTTCAAGATTTCAGGAGGCCATAAGGTTAGATAAAAATTGTTTGTATAACATACGTATTTTGGCCCTTTTCTCAACTTTAGGGAAAGCTAATTTGATAAATTAGTATTTTGGAGATCATTAAAGGTATATGCTTCTATTGCAGGTGCATATGTAAGCACTTATTATGTGAAGTCTGATTTTTAATAAAATAAAAAATTGTATATATTTTTTGGAAATATAT
>JZKD02S0409412.1:134682-152219 GCA_000966675.3 Picea glauca | reverse complement strand
GATATATGTGTGGGGGAGAATGGTGTATAGGAATGTCATTGTTATGGATGGGTTGAAATTTTCAAGTATCCATTTGTTTCCCTTCCATCAGGATCTTTTGTAAGAAATGTTTTCAAAGAACGCCAATGTAAGTTTCTATAGAACATTAGCAACGACTAATTATTGCAACCAAATCCTTCGCTATATATTGATGGTTTCGTCTTGGAATAAAAAAATATTTGTATATCAATGGTTTTGTACTGCAATAAAAAAAAATATTCACCATATGGTAGATGCTTTAAATGATTACATAAGCATTGAAATACAAAAATATTTTAAAATTATTTTCTAGAGCATGAACTACAACGTAACCACCAAACGTTTACCATCATAATTCACAAATCTTGCTAAGGATAATAACATCAACAAGTTGCCCAAATCAAAATAATGATATGTTTGAATAGGTTCAGAACTGATGGATATCGTTTTAGTGTTGTGAATGTACATATCACGCTAGCGTTATGATGTAGCGATTTAAAACACTACATCAATATTTGTTTATAGAAATATGTTGCAAGCTTGCTGCTATCTACTCTTTCATATCAAGACACATGTCCCTTTCATAATGAATTGTGCATGCATGCCAAAACATGAGTGAGCATGGAGGTAAAGAAAGCAATTTTCTCTATGGTAGAAGCAAGCTTTCTGGATTAGCACATAATTTCCATCCTTTATATGTGGTTCAACTATTCTTAGGAATCATTCAAGAAGAATGTAATGTCAAATTCAATTTTGGAGACAAGAATTTTATTTTTCTAAATTAATATCTTCATTACTCTTTCATTGTGAATTTATTTGGTTTTCCTGAAAGTTTTGTTGTAATAAACATTGAAACATTTTCTAAAATGGTTAAATCAAGAAATGGAAACTTTATTCCAAGAAATTGTAATATTCACAATGAAATTTCAAATCCATGTCATAAATCATAAGTTAAAAAATAAAACCCAAGACAAGAAAACCCTAACCCAAACTAAGAAAATGGAAACCCCCATACTATGCATGTAACTTCTCGCTTGCCTACAAATAGAAATTCTAAAATTATTCAAAACTTGGATTGCTAGTTAAAATGATTAAGTGCTACATTTAGAGGGACTAATGACCATGTATGTTGGGACCTCATTTTGATTCTCATAGAGGACATAATGTGGTTGAAAGGAATGACATGGTTGCACGATTTGAACAAACAAAAGGGATACAAGTCATGCCACCTGAATCGAAGACTATTAATAACATGAAATAATATTGATCATAGAGGGAGACAATAAATACAATAGGAGGATATTCAATAAATATAATATTGATATTCCAAGTGATGGAGGAGTTGAGTGGTGAATGAGTGAAGACACCTAGGAAAAGAAGAAGAAAATATGAGCTAGGTCATAAATAAGGAACTGAAAGTATACTAGCAATTTCTTGATTTTGAATGTACCTTCCCACCTTTGAGTACATTAATATAATTGTGAAGGCCTTATATTATAAAAGGGTTGATTCCCCATTGGTCATCTATCTTGTTAATGTATTTTAATTTCGAATTAATTAGTAGATTGTTATCTCAGTTCTGACTATGCTCATGTCATTGTCTCATGACTAATGAACTATTTTGTAATTCTGTATCGTGTTATTTTGGAGCTAAATGGAATGAGACCCCCCTTTCAAATTTTGGTTGTCTTATATTGTATGTTGATGATGTCTTTTACTATTGTTCATTGTTTGTGATTCTTGATAGCAATAATTCAATTACATGGTTGTTTCATTCATAAGTTGGTTGTTCCATGTTCTTTTAACCATTGGTTGGTTTTCTCTACTCATTTCTACAACTTCTCTAACTTCTTCAGTTATGCTTCTATGCTTCCCTTTTCTTAAATCTATCTACTCAACATTTCAAATTTTCAAGGAATATCTCTTATCTTATTCAACCAATTCTTTTGAGATATTTCACCATGCTTTAAATGTTTCTCTTCATTATTTTGAGCGTGCACCTCCTCAATGGTGCCTTCTACATTTAGCTACTATTCATATGGCTCCATCTTAGGTTATCACACAATACAAGTTCTTGTGCTACTATGACTAGTGGGTTAAAAGTAATATAGTCTTCTTCTACCAAAAAACAATTCATCCAGGTTGTGATTTCCTTCACCAACCTTCCACGAGATCCTTTCTTGAATTGTTCTTCCTCTCTTGAAAAAAAATAGTTCAACTCCATTATGATCTCAATAATATAGAATTATGTTGTAGTATTAACCCAAAAATAAATAACTCATATTATTTCAGGATCAAACATCTATAATGAAATAATATTCTTCAATTGGATCTCTCTTCTCCTCTTCCAATAAGGTTGTATATGTTCTCCCAATATATTCAACCATTCAAACAATTTCACCAAACATTCTACCCAAAATACATGTTATGTATAGCTATGGTTATCATGCAACCAATGTGACTGGTATCCCATATGTACTTCTTCTCAAAGACGTTTATTTTCCTAAACCACCAAACTTCCACATAGTTTTGGGTTAACTTTCTAGTCATGGTGTGAGAACTGCATACACATCATGAAGGTGCTCATGATGGAACCAATTGTTGGCTAAATTTTAGATCATGGTCCATATCAATGTCCAATAAAGTGGGCTTGTTGTAGTTTAGGTGCTAGCATTTTCAATGCCCATAACATTCAAAGGTATCACCCAAAGTGTCATGCTCAGACTTAAGTTTGTATAGGGCTCATACATTATGACTACAAAAACTAACACCCATCTCAATACTTCTACTTCAATGTTAACTATTATGCATGCATTTAACCATCAAACCACAATTATTCTCTATATATTTAGTGTTTAAACAATGTCATATCAAGAACCATCCCTAAATTCACTCATAATTAATTATATCAATCTCAAATTAAATTCACTCACCATTAATTATATCAATATAAAATTATCTCTTTGAGATATGACTGCACTAACAATTTCAACAAACATTCTCATAATATTAAGGAAAATACAAATGAATTATTAACCCAACAGTTTATTGGGGGTCTTCTAGCCTTGACCAAAGTACTACATATGTAGCAGAAGTGGACCACCTAGTGGGAGGCCTTTGGTGAGTTCAAGTATTACAACAATAAATGTTGTTAAATATCAAGAATCACACTTAAATTTTCAACCAAGGTAATCATCGATGTGAAGTATTTTGTAAAGTTTATGCAATTTTCGAGTGTAAATAAGAGTTATAGAATGAACTATGTGTTATATTCTTATTAAAGAATAAAAATTGTATGATTTATGTGCGAATAAATACAATAGGTATCTATAAATCTATAGTATAAGTCTTCCATGGATATAATTCCTTACGTCTCACTGGATGGTAATACAAAAACCTACAACATCATCAAATTTGATGATGTTGTTGTATTGAAGCTACCACATTGTATTTTTAATACAACCTCTTTCATCGAGGTAGATATTAGACAATTGTACTCAACCACATTGCAGGGGGTGTAGTTGTACTTCCTTCTAGTCACCAAGCTTATTGTTTCCCCACAATAGTACTAATGTGAAGTGTGGAGGGCATGCCTCTTTTCTTTCAAACCCCATAGTCTATACCTTTTCATCCACATTGGTGTATAGCTCCACATCAACACTCCACTTCACTTTCCTTTGCACTTAACATAGCCCCTTAATTTTAATGTGATTTATGCTATGTGCATCAACCTTCCCCATAGCCTTTATATCATGTCACCCTTTTTCCTTATGCTTTTTCTTGTAGATGCAAAGTGCAAAGTGAAAAGATATGAAATTCCCTTCAATACATTCTTAGCTCTGCATGCATAAAAATTTCTAAGGAAAAATAATAGGATTTTGGCCAAACTTGCAAAGGAGGTTTTTTTGAAGGCCTTAAACCCTGTAAAACTGTATCTTAGAGCACTAAAATTGAACATAAATAAAAAAAAAACATTAAAGAGAACCTTCTTTATTATTGGTCCATTTAGGATTGAACCACACATCCCCATTGGGATTCTTTTGTTCTATAAGCTTCATCCCCTTCTAGTTCTTCCACCTCTTTACGCAATGGAAGTTGGATGATGCATAATGTAGGGATGGATGGAGTTGTGTGAAATTGTGGGATGTATGTTGCATGGATGTTGTATCAACAAGGTGAAGTTCTTGTGATCCTTATGAGTATTCAAGATGTGTATGGTGGTCTCTATAATCATAAAAGTTTACTATGTTAGAAATGATGACATTTGATTCAATGTTGTATAGGTGTACTAAGTGAACTATGACATTTTCATGGTATTTTTAAAATTTGGGTCATTTTGTAGTACTGAACACATAGTAATCTATCGAGAAATTATTTCTTTGCTTAAAACCTCTTGCTCCTTCCCATAGCTAGTTTTCATCAAAGTTGAATTTCTTGCATTTAATTTTCCTCTTGCATGGTTTAAAGAGTTGAGTCAAAACGCCATCAGTTTCACGACCACTCCTTTGAGTAACAACAACCTAAAATCAAGGGCTAAATAAAATTTACCTAGCAACTTTTCTAGGGCTCTTCAAACCCATCTTAGCTTAGGTGTAGAGCTTTGGAATAGGATTGTGAGAATAAATTTCCAAAGCTACTAAACAAACATAAAGTCTTGATTTAGGGAGTGAAATCCAGTTTCTATATCACTGACTTTGAGAATCCCTTCTAACACAAGGGTCAATCACGAGGTTGCATTGGAGCCCTCAGAGTAATCAACCCTGCTTTGTTGGTCTTGGTGTCGATTGTCGACTGTCCCCCTTCTTCTTTGGTATAGTAGGTGGTACCGTAGATGCCATAATTGTTTAGAATTCCTACACAAGGTGATAGCACAGGGAAGGTGGTGTTGTACATGGGATCGACGTTGGCTAGACTCACTCGGACTCCATGGAGGGTTTCCCACTGCTCGGTGAGCTAACTTGCACCAGGGCATTAGTTCGTTACGAAGGTTGTCAACATAACTTTCCCACCTACCGAAACTCAACCCCTTCGTGCATCAATTCTGCAATGTTGGATTCCATCACCAACTAGCGCTTCTTTATGAGAAGGTTTGTTTGCATGCTTGACTCCTAGATTAATTAGTGTGTGTTGTTTTTTCTCCTTAGTTGGACTTAGGGTTGAGTTTGTGTCTAATGGCATCAGTTTAACGTTAATTTCTCATTTGATCAATACAAAATATGGATGCAATTAAAATAAAAGGTAATAAAGAGGTAACAAATAGTTCATACCTAACTTACGTCTTATAATTCTCCAACATTGTTCTTTACACTTAGTGCAAAAAGATGACGTCGACGTACGCTCCCTCCACAACCCGCAGGTTAGAAGGTCCATGTCAACACAGGATCTTTCTCCCTTCGCTGGCCCGAACAACTCCACAACGTTCTTCTATTTTCCTTTCAGAAAATCTGCACCCACAACAAATTTTCACGGGATCCCCTCTTTGCACTTAGGAGATCGGATTTCACACTTTTGCGAATCCAATGGTCGAGCGCCTGTCTCTCAAATGTACAAAACCCGACAACAGTCAATGCCGACTCTTTCTCTTTCCTTTTCGGGACTTTCTCTATCACGATTTCAGTACTCGCGATGTCGAGCAACTTGTCCCTGAGATTCCTGAATCCTGATTTTTCGAAACGCCGATATGCTCGCGCGATTGAATTTTCAATTCCTCCTACTCCGTCAGGAATTCGAACTTCACGATATCGCGAATCCTGATGCGGAGATTTTGGGACTTCACCCCACGAAACTCTTAAACGGTCAATGACCCTTGATGCTCCCATCGACAAGTTGCCACATGTCCGCCTCTCTTGACTCTCCTGGCCCACGCTATCCTTTCAACTATTGGGACTTCGCGTTTCATGATTTCGCGATTCCCGTTGCAGTGTTTATAGGACTTCCACCCACGAAACCCCGAAATAGGGATTCACTCACAATCCAACAGTCTGTGTGACTTAAATCTACGATCCTACTCCTCCTGACCTTAGAACCCTTTAGGAATACTCGCAGTAACTCCCCTACTTGTCCGTGAGATTTGACGGCTCACGAAAATTCGCAAATCCTCCTCAAAGAGCTCCGACCGTCCGTCCTCCTTGAGAAATTCTACGAATGAACTAAGTGTTCCTCCACAAACTTTTCCACCTGCAGTCCGACGTCGCTACGCCTTCCTTCGAACTTTCAAAGTACTTTGACTTCGGGCTCCCTTTGACTCCTTCGAAGGTCCAAATCCTTCAGAGCTTTTCCATGACTCTGCGTCTTTTAGGAAAACTTGTGCACGCACTCCTTGCGACAACCTTCAAACACTTTCAAGTGTTGACTATCCCTTCGACTTTGTGCACACCTGCAGCAGCAGTCTCTCAATGCTTCGCTCAGGTTCGCAATCCTGAGATTTTCTTCAGCCTACGCACTCCTTGCATGGCTCCTGTGCCTAACTGCACTCCTAGGTGAATGAGAACAAAAGCTAACTGTCTGAACCCTTTTTCAACGCACTCCTTGCAGACAATTCAACTGCACTCCTTGCAGGAAATCTCTCTCTCAGACAGAAAAACAATTGAAACTCATTCTACTTCCTTTCAGTCTTCAAACTCAAAACATGAAATCATATACACAACATATAAGGTAAATGCATAACAGGAAGTAAACATTCATGAGCATATCAATCAACATACATACACAAAGAATAACATGACGCCATGAATTTGAATCAACTTCTTTCTATTAATCCAAATATCTATACATGGGTGTTTTTACACAACTCTCTGCATGCTCTTGATCTCTCTTCTGTATATTCATGCTCTAATGTTACAATAATACAGGTGAGGGTGTCTATATCCCATTCCCTCTTTCTTTCTAAACTGTCTAATCTACTCATTTAATTCTATCTACCTGCATTAACTAACATAAATGCCTCCATCTACTAAGGACGAGAGCGTATCACTCAAGGTCCATTACATTATACAAGTGCGCCTTCACTTAATTGCCACATTTAAGATTGGCGCATTATCTTTAAGGGAAATTCAAAATCTTTGATGGGCTTTGTCCAGCTGTCCGATGCCTCCACGCTGGCTTGCTTGATGTTGGTGATGCTCCTACATCAAAAACACCAAATAGAATGGTTTACGCAAGGTCAATGGAGAATTTTATTCTTATCTTATTCTTATCACCATAACTAACTTATTCTTCAACTTGGATTGAACAAAACTAATATTTGTATAGTTCTAATATTGGCTTGAACAAAACTAATATTTGTATAGTTCTACTCTTATATCGAACAAAAGTAATATTTGTATAGTTATACTCTTGGCTTGCCTTAGACATATTTCCAACTAAAGAACCCAATATTTGCAACATACCAACTGATGGTTGGATTTCTTACTCCATAGCATTGACCCTCATCTTCAATGGACATTTCTTATAATAATTCTAATTTGCACAAATCCAACAAACAACAACCTTACTACTATTTTTTTCTTAGATCCATATGCTAAATTTATCATGTCCTTAGTGTTATCACATTAATATGTCCTTAATATGTCCAAAATCAAGAGGCATATCACATTAAATTAGGTGTTTGACCACTAATATTGGTAATTGCACCCTAGTCTAATTGTGCTTCCAAAACTAAAGATATAAAATTTTTATTTAGAACTTTGAATATGATGATGGACTACTAACTAACAACACGTGCACATTCAACTAAAGGTACAACCAAACAGGTACTTGTCAAATATTTCTTCATCGAGTGAGGAAATCTTAGGAAAAATAGAGGAAGGAAATGCAACTGCATCTAATAGATATGATAAGCAAATAAGGACCAGAGGTGAAAAAGTTGGAATAAAATTTTGTAGATGCATGAAATTTTTTCTTGCCGAAGGAGGATCATGCTCTTTTGATGATGAGAGCATAGGAGACATAGATGTTCCACTCAGGTATAAGCATATAGTGAAACAATGGGTACCTAAGGAACTACCTCCTATAGATGTTGACTTCGTTGTCAACATTAGGACATATAGGATTGCACCATCCTCCCTGCATGGCTTGGGGCTATTTTCCATGGATGGAATAATTCTAAAATAAAATACAATAACTAAATTGATGGAATATGTCAAACCATGTTACAATTATAACGATTGGATGCAGCTAGTCCGGTACATGTGAAGTATGCAGAGATATGCACTCGCCGCAAATTATATACAACTAATAAACAAGGATAAAAATAAGGGAGCGACTATCTATATTGATGGAAGGCCTAAAGATTCCGACAATATTGCAGGGTTTATAAATAGAAAACGACCCAGGACAACAAAAAAACAACCGGATTGCATATATGAGGGATGTGAAGAGAATCGGGTAGTCCTGTGCGTAATTAAAAATATATTTCTCGGGGAAGAGTTATTAGTGTATTACCATTTGAATCGAATAGAAACATTAACTAATAGTGTGAAGGTTCTTATGCAACATCTCTTTAAGAAACCTCTTCTTATTGCATTATATTTTTTTATTATATTTAACATTGTTGTAAATTTTATCTTTAACATTGTTTTTTTGTTATCATTAACAATTTTTTAAATATTTGGGGGTTCTAATTATATTATAATGTGGAAGTATGATCATGGAAAAGGGACATCTGCAGAACAAGTAAATGATTATCAATTTTGCACTTTCATTTTACGTTGTTTTTATTATTTGCTTATATAATTTTATTGAAATAACATTGATTTTATTGAAATTATATGTAGTCCTCAAACCATGTTGATCATGATTCCACCGATGAGGAGGGGATTTATTCATGTGCTGATCCGATGGTCTTAATAAAAAAAAATATCATTAAAGATAACAAGGAACTTGCTAGCTTCTTAGATTTTCCAGATCAAATTCCCGACGTCAAAGTAAAGATCAATCTCCTTATGTCACAACTTAACACATAACTATAATTTAAAGTGTTTTTTTTTTATTGTACTCATATGTTCAATTATGATACTTTGTTCTTTAACTTTTACATTATCTCACGAAAAAGAATTTTCTTTTTTATAAAGGAATTTTTGGAGCCTATTCAGCCCGATGTTGGTAGTAGTGGGGCTACAGAGACGCTACAGAGTCTTGATGCGGGCGATCATATAGCTTCTAGAGAACTATTTACTTCTCCAGCTTCCACACTTGATTTAGATAGGAGCCATGAGACGCACTGCTAGACATCCACACCTCGATCAGAGATCAGAGATGGTGGCAGATATGAGGATCATAGTGATGTCATTGAGATGGTTGCATTTCCTAGAGCTAGACGTGTGACAAGAACGGGGACCCTTCCGTGCACATTTTTGGTCGACGATAATGGACTTCCATTAAAACAATCAAGACTCCTAGGTAGTTTTAATTCATATTTTAATTGTTTAATGTTGTCCTCATAAATAAATCATCTATATTATTAATTTTAAATTAATGATCATATCTTTTTGTGTGTAGGAAATGACCTTTTTTATAGGCACCTATATAGAAAGACCTTGTCGAGTTTTAGGGAAACCTTATGCATGAGGTGGAACTGCTAGAATTCCAACCTCAAAAAGGAACTTATGGATATCTTCAAGGCCTCTTTGGAGTAGACACGTTCAATAAAAAAGCGGTCACATCTACAGCGGGTGAATATTTAAAATATACGTGGTATGTTTATATACGAAGCTTGGCAGGAAATTCTAGGTATGAGCGTCCTCCCTCAATTCCAGAGAGGGAGTGGAAGGCGATCATTGATGATTCAAAATAGAATATTTTGAAAAAATCAGGAGAACAAATAACTGGTACACCAAGGTAAATTACAATTTTTTTAATTCAATAGCAGCTTTATTTTCCTTTAGATCTAAATAAAAGTGTGGTTATATATAACATACTTGAAAATTTTGATGATAGGTTTCCTGACACTTCAAAGGCAACCAAAGCAAGGATTTCTAAACATGGCCAACACAAGCTAGGCCAGGGCGACTACTGGAGGTTACAGTCACGAATTTTTAGTACTCAAACATCTTAAGAATATTATTTGTATCACCTTACAAATTTAAGGTAATTGCAGCCAAAAACATTAAAAAACCATACCCTTATGCAATGCAGGGCGATGACTTCAGAACTGAAACCACAAAGGAAGACCTCCAACTTGGTTACAAGTACAGTTATAAATTCATGGTTGATCATAGGAAAAGCATGGGGCAGACCTCAAGATCCAATATGCGGGATAAGGTAAATAAAAATCAATCCACATTAACCTTTCATTACTTATAAAATACGTAAATGTTTGATATCGTCCATAATTTAATGTCTTACTTTGTTTTAATCAGGGGAGAAACACTATCAACGAAACCATTAGTACTAGACAACAGAGCGTTGATAGTGCAACGTAGCCAAAAGATCATGGTGCTCCCAAACAACCCCATCCCAGTGAGGTGCAGCCCCAAGATGTTCCTGTGACTGAGGTCCACAATGGTAAAATGTCTATATATTAATCATATACTTAATAATTTTGTACTTTAAAATTTTGTACTTATAAATTTTGGCGTTTCAATGGCAGAGAATGTCATAGTTGATCCTCCTCAACCTAAATATCAGGTGAATAGGCTGACAACCATTCCAACGGTGCCGACTAGAGGACCAGGTAAATAATTACATTGCATATTTTTTTTTAATATTAATGAACTACTTCAATGATATTTAAAAATTGGCCATATAAATTTAATATTTTTTATTTTTGTAGGTGATGGCCCCTGACATCATCATCCACGCCATGAGTATGAGACTAGACGTACTCGACATGGAAGGAATGAAACAACATCAGTTGTTGAAGAGCACCTAGTAAATGAAGACATGGAGATGGATGAATTACTTAAGACCTGAAAAGCACAAAAGAATACTAAAAGAAATTCATGTTGTCATGTAATAATTTTATAAGACAGTTAGATGTACATTATATATCTGAAAATGTAATGATGCATATAATGCATTGGCATTATGGGTAATTTTTCATCTGATAATATACACAAGTCTATTTCTATGGCTTGTATATATCTGTGAATGTAATTTTGCTATACACTTAATGATAATTTCAGCTTCTCTTATAAGACTTGGTATATATTGATTCAATACTCCTTGATTCAACACATGAGAATGCAAGAAAGACCCGATGCCTTGTGCTTTGGCTATGGAGTCTAGGCAACAAATAGAACTTGAATATGCAATATGCAACTTCCAAAATCTTGTGACATGATATATGCAACTTTGAAAATCTTGTGACATGTGACATGTGGCAAGCATATTTTTCCAAGCAATGTGAAAACTTTAAACTTGGTGCAACATGAAAAAATAAATTTTTGGGAAGATGTAATAATAAATTTTAAGGATTAAACATGAGGGGTTGGAAATGGCCATGTCAATCATTTCATAATATTTTTTCAGAGTATTACCCTTCTTTTCATTGTGTCTTTTTCATTGTGTCTCACATGACAAAGAAACAAAATCACATTTCCATTGTCAATTTATATGTGGAGGGTTATTCAAGGCTTCAAGACTTTCTTCATATTTTCCTACTTTAATCCTCTCATGGTAATGCTAATCCATATATAGGTCCATGATATAAACACTCATTGTTCTATTGCTAACATAAATTCAAATCTTCACTTTGTCGATTAGAGGGCACAACAATGGAAACAATGAGAGAGTTTTGACCATATGTCAACTAATTTCTCCCTTTAAAAAAAATTCATTCATGTGCAAGGGAGCACTGTGTCTATGAGAGGTCCTCTACATATTGAAATATTGATAATTATTTCATGAAAGAGTCCTACATATTGAAATAAAAATTTGGTGGACCCAACAAACAAATTATTTACCACACCGCCTTTCGCACAAAATGACACTTCCATCAACAAAGAAATAGATGGGATAGTACGTTGAAGTCATTGAGCTAACACAATGGACTCGACAGTTGACTAGGATGGAAATCCATGAAAGTATCTAGAGACAAGCCCTATTAGGGAGCCACAATAATCCTTGAAACTCCAAAGAGAATGGAGAAGTCTTTGTTTTTCAGTGCCTCTCACAATGAGCTTCACCAAACTTACAACTCATGTTTTTTGTAATATATGTTATTACATATATGTGTAGTAGAATATTTATGTATGTTTTATTACACATATATGTAATAAAATATATACGTTATTACACACAAACACACACCGTAACACATCAAATATGTTATTATATCCCTACTCCATATTGCAATACTTAACCCACATCCACCTCCAAAGATAACAATAGACTAGACCCTATAACAATAGAGACTTGGGACCCATTTAGTATGCCACTTCACGTTTCAATGACAATAAGAGCGGCAATCAAGTCTTTTATCAGAATCCTTTCTCGATTCTTCTCCCCACCTGGTGCACCTTCCCGGCTGAGTTCCTCGTCTCCCACATCAATTATCAAGTTTTTTCTCGCTACGACCTGTTTATTTGCACTAGAGACTAGGATGCCTCTGGTGCGAATAGAGAGGTCGTAGTGAGAGAAAACTTGAGAATTGATGTGGGAGCCGAGGAACTCAGTTGGGAGGGTGCACCAGGTGGGGAGAAGAATCAAGAAAGGCTTCTAATAAAATATCTAATTGTCGTTCTTATTGCCATTGAAATGTGAAGTGACCACTGCATCTACCATTGATGTGTGAGAGGACAATTGTGTCCTCCTAGTACACCTTGCATAGCTGGTTCGCTCGCCCAAGTGCCCAGCCAAACACACTACCATAAATCCTCTCATGGTGTAAGCCATGGAGGAATGAATGCGCAGGGGCTAACGGCTGGGGTAATTAACTCCATCAGCTTCTTTGTTCCAGCTGTTCACGCACTTTCTCCAGGTGGCACCCCATCCCAGTAATTTTGTGTAATGTTACTTATATATATATAGAAGTTCCTTTTATATATAAATATATGACAGAGAGAGAGAGAGAGAGAAAGAGAGAGATAAATATATATGAGTTCCTTTTTCCTGTATGCTGCGACATATGTAGGCATGGAAATTATAAGTGTTTCATGTTAGTTAAATGTGTGGTTAATCTGTATAATATTTTTGCATGTGAGAAGTATGAAAAATATTAAATATTCATGTTAGTTCAACTTTGTGGTATGGTTAGAAGATACCAAGGCAAGGTATGAATCGACAAACACATTGTGAAGAAATCTGCGTGCATGAAGTTGATAGAATCTATGTACAATATCAGATTGATTGAGTGCCTAGTAGTATTATGTGTGAAGAGTGTTTTCATGCAAAAAAATGTATATGTGTTCTGAAGGGCTAAGTTTGCAGCAGAATTGTAACATTTATTCCACTGCTATAATTTTATTAAAAGAGGTATACTCTTGGAGCGAGACCCAACTTGGGTCTGGGCGCAGTACCTTAAGGATGTGTGTAGTTATTCTGGTCTACTTGTAATAGGGAGCTTTATAAGTAGTATCCGTACACTAGGATTTTTGAAGTAGCATGGTTTAATAGTGAGCTTGGGCCACTACAAAGAGTATCATAGTGATAGAAGTTGAGGTTTGTATTGATGTGGCCATCCTAGGAGGCTGGGGACTTTACAATAATCATCATTAAAGTAGAAGCTACAATGTAAGAAAAACTTGGTGCTAAAATGGATGTTGAAGTGGAAGCAATTTTGGAAATTTTTCCTAGTGCAAATGAACCAATTTTGGTTCTAAAATTGAAACTATATTTGGAGCAATATTAGGTGCTAACTCAGGGGCAATATCAAGTGTATTGTTTAGTGTTAAAATATGTGAAAATAGTGTTAGTTGACATTGTTTATGATGCCAAAGTAAATTCAAGGAAAATTTATCACAAAATCTTATGTGATTACCAACGCAAAATATGAACTATCATTTTCTATCGATTTTGGTGTTGGGAAATCCACCATGAAAAAAAAAAAAACAAGTGCAAAACTAGGTGCTAATTACTTGTTTTGTTGTAGTGTATCGATGCCTTGGTGGAGGGCATGTCAATGTTAGACAGAGAGGGAGTCATAGTGGAAGATGAGTTTGAAGTTGGAGGTAGTATTATCACGTTTTTGAAGGTTGTGGACAATAAGTGTTGTGTGGAGCATTTCATTAGGTGGAATGCCATAACGAAGTGTGCCTTGGATGAGTGCATCTTGGATGAGTAATGTGTTGGAAGCATTTGGTGGTTGCAATGATGGGCACCCCATGTTATTAATTTTTTTTGCATTTCTATCAACAATATAATAATCAAATGGACATGAAAAATGGTATTGTAGCGACGATGTAAACATGAATAGATCCTTTCATTGCTTAAAAGGTAATAAGCTCAATAGACAAAATGGATCTGAATTATGTTATGAAGGGGAAAATGGTAACTAGTAAAAATGTTTAAGATGGCAAAGAAATGAAAATGAAACCATATAGGTAATACATTGCGACCCATTGAGATCCTAGTATATCACAATAACATATATTGAAATTTTAAATCACTATGTAGCATCCAAGAATTCAAAAAATAGGGTCTTGAGAAAAATTTCAATGTTATCAACGTGACCATAACCAAATAACCATTAAAAAAAGTATTTTAGCCACATGGGCACTTGTAGTTGCATCTAATGACAATATCCTAAGGTGTTAATGAGCTTATCTTGCAATTTTTATGTGTTTCTTTTGACCACCATTTAACTAGACCCCATAGGATATTGCACATGTCATATATACTTGGGGAAGACCTAAGATGAACTTATGAGCATTTGAAACCTCAATAACTGCCATAATATACTCATGGTTGACTTTTTCATCCTTTTCATAAGAAATATTTGCACAAGTTGTTGGAACCTTTTGGCACTCTCACAGATGGGTAACTTTTGTAATTGCTAGTTTCTCAATGAAGCATTATAAGACCTAAATACCCAATGTTTATAAAACTAAAAATAGTCCTTCTAATTTGCAATGGTGTATTAGATAGGATAGGGTGTATTACCTTTAATTTTGAGATTATAAGTTATAAAATTATTTTAGATATGTTGTATATTTCTCTAGGATTGTCGAGATATATTTCATCCCCAAACTTCACATCCATACAAGATAACATGAATACCTACCTCAAAAACCGTTATCAATCCCCTTTTGTTGTAGAAAACATTCCAAACGTTTATATAGAGGATGAAGTGTTTTCTATAGACGACATAAGTTTGGCCTTAAATGGCTTGCAAAAGGGAATACTAAGGACATTGAAGGATGCCAAGATAAAATATTAAAAATTAGAGGTCCTATCTTCATCCCTCACATACACAATCTCTTTAATTTATCCCTCAAGAAGGGATTCCCTAAACCATGGACTCAGAGCCTCATTTTTATTGTCTTTAAAAGTGGGGATAAAAGTAATCCCTCTAATCATAGGAATGTTATGACTAGCCACATCTTAGCTAAACTATACACAAGTATTTTGGAAAATAAGATCAACATATGGCTTGAAAGCCATAGGAAAAGAGCTAAAGGCCAAGCCAAATTTAGAAGATATCATTCAACTAAGGACCATATTGTTATGCTTAGGATCATTGCAAAGGAGTGTCATAATAATAAAACCAATCCCCTTTGTTTTTTCATTGATTTTAGAAAATATTTTGACACAATGCCTTGGACTAACCTTTGGAATAGGTTAGAAGAGCTAAAAGTTCCCTCTGAGATGAGAGTTGCTGTAGTAAGTCTATATGAGAGTGTTATTGCCAAGTTTAGGAACATTGAAAGATGGTCGAAAGAAATTATTTGTAATATAGGATTCAAGCAAGGTTGTCCCATGTCCCATTCCCTCTTTGACATATACATCGATAAATTATAATATTGGTTGGAACATGTTGGTTGTACTAGACCGAATCTCGTTGGCATAGTCATCAGACTTATTCTTTATGTTAATGATATTGTTCCTATGGAAAGGAATACCTATGAACAATATCTAAGAACCCTCAGGGATTTCTATTGTAGTATGCATATGAATATGAACACTGACAAAAAAAGGTTATGATAATCAAATCTAAAAATATCACCTATGACACTTGTTGGACACACCTACCACACTTAGAGGGGGGGGGAGGGGGGTGAATGAGTGTGGGGATATTTTTCCCAAAACTTCCCTCTTACAGAAAAACTCCTGAGTTAACATTCAACATTTTCTCATTACTCATTTCTATCATTTATAATCAGTTATATGTGAATACATATCAAAAAAATATATTAGCAACATATCATCAACAAATCATCTCCACAAGGAACACACAGAACACAAGATGTATGTACAATTTATCTTTTTATTATGGAATTCAATCCGGGGGCTTTTCAACAACAACTGAATAGAGTACAACTCTACAAGAGAACTAAATCTATATGAAAGATCATCTTACATTCTCAGCGCCAACTTAGATGAGGCAACAATCCTCAACAGATATCAATCTGTCAACATAAACAAGTGCATCAACCATGCACCAACCTATCCCAAACAACCTGTAATCAACCTGTACCATAAACAAGTGCATCCAACCATGTACCAAGTATAAACCAATCATATTTCAACTACTCATCAACAATAGATCATCAATATGTACCAAAATCATCAAAAATACAAGTCATGTATGTGTCATCTCATCAACTGCTTGTCTCAACCATGACTAGTTTTGGATTAGTCAACAACCCCAACTTGAAATAATCATAACTTTGTACCTGTAATGAATAAATATCTGAAACTAATATACAATGTTCATCAATGTGTTTTATGCAATTCATCCAGGTGGCACTACTTGGAACCTCTCAGAAAAAGGGTTATAGAAAAAATGGCATAGCTTGCTGAATTCTGGCTTATTCTAGAGAGCGACCTTATAGAGCGTTCCGCACACAAAATATTCATTAAATTGATCTGAAAATGTTACAAAGAATACTAAATACTATAATCTAACCAACACAATTGGTATCACTGAAATTGGATCTGTTATGAAGCAGTTATGACGTTTTTACCTGAAACACTTGTTTTAGACTAGTTTTAGGACTAGCCACAAACCCTATTTTTCATGTAGTGTATATCCAAAAATAAAACGACCCACAAATTGTTTACCACATATACTTGGATATGTTTCCTGAATGGAATATCAATATCATGGTCTGAATCATTATAGAAAAAGAGTTATTATGAAAATGGTGAGATGACCTGTAAATAACATACCTTAGAAAGCATCATGAAAATAATTTATCCTTCCTTCAATTCCATCCCTCTTTTCTTCACCTTCCTTATGAAATTAGGCTTAGATATCCTTGGTTACCTCAGTCACCTATATATCTTCAATATGCTCAAGTGTTCGACACCAAAAATTCTCAAGAAGCTCTCACAAGAAGCTCTCCACCAATACTCCAAAAGATATTCTCACAAGAAGCTCTCCATTGATCCACAAAAAGGATGATCTACAAGAGACCATT
>JZKD02S0409412.1:120695-133197 GCA_000966675.3 Picea glauca | reverse complement strand
ACATTTTTCCAACAATGCATCATATACCAATGAAACCACATCGATCCATATTCATCATGTATCAATGACAACTCATTGATCCATCTTCATATATTCATTCTCATCAAGGAAAATAGATATTATATTACATCAATCATAAATAAATCACTTGACATCAATCAATGACATCAATCAATCAAACCATTGGCATCAATGAAAACATGATCCAACAATCTCCCCCTTTGGCATTGATGGCAATACCAAGATTGATGTCAACATGTATATAAGGCATGCTCTACATCAATAGTCAATGTGACTATCTCTCCCCATCAATAAACATCAATCACATCGATGTGATTAACTCTCCCCCTTTGAAATCAATGGCAAAGGGCCATTCTCATCTTGGGGCTATTCCCCTTGCTTGAACTCTCCTTGGGGTTTCTCCTTGGGGGCTATTTCACAGGTCCTTCTAAGTTATGCCCACGTGATCATTCACAGGCATGAAATTCACGATCAACCCACAACTGTGATTGGGGATTTTCCTTTTTCTATTCAGGATTTTGAATTTCGTGGTTTCGCGAATCCTAATGTCGAGCCCCTTGTCTCTTCGACCTCCGAACCCCGAAACACCGAATTCAAGACCCCTCTTGCTATTGATTTTGGCTTCCTGGAACTTGAGTGGATGACCAACACATGTCCCCCTTTCCTTATGATTTCGTGATTTTAGGAGTTGCGATGACGTGCAACTCTACCTCTTGACTCCCAGAGTCCTGAAACCCGAATTACCGAAACCCTGCGAATTCACACTAAGTCCCTGTCGCACTTTGCAACTTTGAGATTTCCTTTGCACTATGTCGCATCCCTTGTCAACAGGATTCCCGGTATGTCGAATCTCGAAATACTGAAACACTAATGTTCCACTGCCAAGGAGATCAACGGTTGTGATTTTCCCCCTGATCCGACGGCTGGCATGATTTCATGTACCAAGAGTTTGAATGATAGATCTCGAACTCTCTACCTCCTCTACCTTCCAGACCTCGAATCATTGAAATGTCGAAATGGTTTTCCTCTCTCGGGATTTCGTGAACCGGGAGTTCGAAACTCCCGATTCCAAATCACTGTCTCCTCGAGATCCCGTATCCTGAAATTCCGAAATGGCGAAATGCTCTTCCATAATTTCCTTCGCGTTTCACGATTTCGGTACTTCTGATGTGGAGTGTTCTGCCCCTTATCAATGGGAATGCCAAAACCCGATTACCAAAATGATGACAAATATCCTATCGCGATTTCTGATTTCAGACTTTCCTCCCTACTGTGTCCCGATGACTCGCCCTCAGGACCTCCAAAACCCCGAATTCCAAAGTTCCAAATTTTCGACCTCGTCACTCTTCGCCTTTATACATGAAATCTCCTTTCACTTTTCGGGGATTTGATCAACCAAAGGTTTCGTCCACGTTTCGGTCTTTATGAACCCCAAAATTTCGAAACGATCTCGACAGTCCAATGATCGAAACCAATGATCCACGTTAAATCCTTCCTTTCGAAGGTGGATCCTTCTAAATCAACTCAACAATCCTCCTCTGGGAATTGACCTCTGCACGACGACTTGGGCTCCCTGCCTTCTCTTGAACACTTTGAAGGTGCTAACCTTCCTGAGCTTTCTCGCAAGTTTGAGTCTCCAGAAGACTCTTGCACGGACTCCTTGAGGAAATCCTTCAAATACGTCTAAGTATTTGAATCTCTTGACTCTGCATAACTCTACAACAACAGTCCTTCACCCTTTTAACCTTAGTTAACAACTTCTAAGGCCTCAACCAGCCTGCACACACCTTGCAAGGATTTTGTTCTTGTCTTGCACTTTTGCTTGAACAAGAACAACGATATCTCTCCTGAGATTTTAGAGGTAAACTCTGAGCCTTGTCATGCACACCTTGCAGATGTTTTCACTGCACTCCTTGCAAGAAGTTCCCTCAGGAAGAGAAACAATTGAAACTCATTCACTACCTCTCTCTCTCATATTTCAAACATTCGATATGAAATCATACATTCACACAAAGCATAACAACAAATGCATAACAAAAAGAGAAAGAAACTGTAAACAAACCGTTCAACATGTACACACAGAAAACATCATAACACCATGAATCTGATTCAAAACGCCATATATTAATTCAAAGCTTTTGTACATGGGTTATCCTCTACAACTCTTCTACTACAACTCTCTTCTTCTCTATTCTATTGTGCTTAATTGATCTAATTATGATTGATACAATGATACAAAGATGAGAGTGTCTATAGTCGTTTTCCCTCCTGTTCCTAAAACTGTCTAATCTAGAATTTAAATCTACCTACTTTCATTAATTGGGTATAAATGCCTTTTACATAGACAGATGAGAGAAGATTGCTCAAGATCTATTTACAATCACTTATTCATAAATGCGTGTATGCCTTCCTTAACTATTTCATTAACATTCCTTTCTTAATCTTTCAAAATATTTCAAAACATTTTCAACATGTGCAAAAATGCATTGTGCTCATCCAAGCTGTCTTCTGCCTCCGCACTCGTTTGTTGCTGGTGATGCTCCTGCATCATACTCCCTCTCTTGAAAATTTTCATGGAATCCTGTTCATGAGCTCTTGCACGGTCTGTCCATGCTTATGAATTTCTTCTTCATTCTCCCAACTGGCATCTTCAACTGGATGTCCTTTCCACTTGACCCAGTATTCAAAATATTGTTTCCTCCTGGTCCTCTTGTTGATTCTCTTGTCAAGTATACTTTCCATCTGTGGCCTTTTCTCTATGGGAATTTGTTTAGTCCACTGAACCTCTATCTTCTCCTGTTTCTTTAGCTTTGTAAGGGTACAAATCTAAGATGTTGAATATCGGTGAAATTCCGATCTCATCAGGTAATTCGATCTCATATGCATTTTCCCCAAATTTCCTCACGATCTTGCATGGTCCAATATTCTTCATTTTCAGTTTGTTATACGTTCCCCTTGGGAACCTTTCCTTCCTTAGGTGTGAAAGAATCAGATCACCAACTTCAAATTGAATTTATCGCCTGTGTTGATCTGCTCTGCATTTATACTCTTGGCTCGAGTTTTGCATTCATTCCTTCACTTGGTTGTGAAGTTCCTTCATTGCCTCTACAAAATTCTCGGCACTAGCACTTCTAGTTTCATTATGTTATGAATCTTTCAACTCAGAAACTCCCCTAGGTTTCATTCTATAAACAATCTGAAATGGACTCTGCCCTGTTCTTTTGTTGAGTGAATCATTGTAAGAAAATTCATCCTGTGGCAGAATGTGATCCCACTGACTATGGTGTTCAGTCACTAGGCTCCTTAGAAAATCTCCCAAGCTTTTGTTTATGACTTTTGTTTGTCCATCCATCTGAGGATGATAAGCTGAGCTAAAGGACAAATTTGTTCCCAACTTCTTCCATAAAGTCCTCCAGAAATGTCCCACGAACTTAGTGTCTCGATCTGAAACTATACTTCTTGGTAAGCCGTGAAGTCTGACGACTTCTTTGAAAAACAGGTTCCCAATATGAGTTGCATCGCTAGTTTTCTGACATGGTATAAAATGTGCCATCTTTGAAAATATGTCTACCACCACAAAGATTGAATCAAACCCTCTTTGCATCCTTGGAAACCCCAATATAAAATCCATGCTCACTGCATCCCACGGCCTCTCAGGTATGGGTAATGGATGGTATAACCCTATGTTCTGCCTTTTCCCCTTCATGTGCTGACAAATTCTACATCTGTCCACAAATTTCTTGACATTTGTCCTCATCCCTGGCCAAAAATATGAGCCATTCAATTTTGAGAACGTCTTATCATGACCGAAGTGTCCGACCAATCGTCCACTATGTTTTTCCTTCAACATATTTTCCCTAATGGAGCATTTTGGAATACACAGTTGATTGCATCTGAATAATAATCCATCCTGGATCATATATTTAGTCCATTGACTTCTCTCCCTGAGAATTGGATTCTCAGATGCCTCATACGCCTCTTTGAAATCTGGGTCATCTCTGTACATGTCCTTGAGGTTATCAAAACCCAATGTTTTGACTCTGAACTCCTGCATAAGAAAACATGTCCTTCTCAAAGCATCAACAACTTTGTTAGCAGTTCCAGAGATATGTTTAGTTACAAAAGTAAAATTCTGCATATATTCGACCCATTTAACATGTCTTTGGTTCCGTTTCTCCTATTGAGTCACAAATTGTAAAGCATGATTGTCATTGTACAAGACAAACTCTTTAGGGATCAAATAGTGCCTCCATTTCTTTAGCGCTTGTATAATCACATATAATTCTTTGTCATACGTGGAGTACTTCACTTTCGCTTCATTCAGTTTCTCACTGAAGTATGCGATCGGCCTGTTATCTTGGCTCAAGACTAATCCAATTGAAAATCCACTTGTGTCACACTTGACCTAAAATGTCTTACTAAATATGGAAACACCAAAATTGGTTGTTCAGTAATTTTCATCTTCAGCAGGTTGAAACTTTTTTCTACTTCTTTTGTCCAATGAAAACATTTATGTCTTTTCTTCACCGTATCCATCATTGGTGCGCTAATTCCACTAAAGTTTCAGATGAATTTCCTATAGAAACTAGCTAAACCATGAAATCTTCTAACTTCAAATATACTCTTCGGCGATGGCCAATTTTTAATCGCCTCTACCTTTTCCGGATCCATTTTCATCTCATCTGTAGAGATAAAAAACCCCAAATAAACAAGCTCTGTCCTCATGAATGATGATTTCTTCATATTTATTGGCAAATTCTCTTGCTGTAATCTCTTCACCACTGTAGCCAAATGCTTCAAGTGCTTTGTTTCTGTTATACTGAAAATTAGTATATCGTCGGGATATACAATGACAAATTTCCCGATGAACTCCTTCAGGACTTCATTCATCAACCTCATGAAAGTACTAGGTGCATCTGTTAAGCCAAATGGAATAACAAGCCATTCATACAACCCCTCATTCATCTTGAAGGTTTTTTTCCATTCGTCACCTTCTCTCATACGAATTTGATAATAACCACTTTTCAAATCAATCTTTGAAAAAAAAAATTCTCCACTCAAGCAATCCATCAAATCATCCATCCTTGGCAATGGAAATATGTATCTAATGGTAATCGTGTTGATTGACTTTCAGTCTGTACACATCCTCCAACCTCCATATTTCTTTGGACTGAGCACTGTTGGAACAACACATGGACTCAATATTCCTCTAACCAATCCCTTATCCATTAAGTCCTAGACTTGTCTTTTGACCTTTTCAGTCTCCTGCAGTGTCAATCTGTACGCTGCTTTTTTTGGTAAACTAGATCCAGGTAAAAGATCAATATGATGACTTATACTTTTGTTCGGTGGCAACGAACAAGACAGTTCGTCCACTACTATATCAACGAACTCTTCCAACAACTTCTAAATTTCCTCTAGTAAATCATCCACTCTTATACTGGTTAAAACAATTCTAGGCTTCCTAACCATGATGAATTGTGTGTCTTCCTTATTCTTAACCTCCTTAAGAAGTTCCTTCCCACTCATGAGAAGTACAGTGTTTCTTACCTCAGGTTTTACTTCTTTGTCCTTAATCAACAAAAACATGTGAGTTCTCCCATTCTTCTCCAGGGTGTATGTGTTATTTCTCCCATCATGAATCACATTCCTGTCATATTGTCATGGTCTACCCAGCAATAGATGACAAACATCCATGGGAATGACATCACATAGTATTTCATCCTTATATCCTCCTATTTTAAATTCAACTAAACATTGTTTAGTGACATTTACCTAATGTCCTTTTTGTAACCACGAAACTCTGTACAGGATTGGATGCTCAATAGTCTCTAGCTCCATCTTCTCTACCATCTCTATAGAAATGATATTGTCTGTGTTTCCACTATCCACGATGACTTTTCATACCCTATCTTTGGTCTTACAATTAGTCTGAAAAAGTCTGTTCCTTTGGGCTGGATTCTCTGTCTCCTTCTCTGGCGTTAAGAGAACTTTTCTCATCATCAGTGATCTTCCGACCTCAACATATTCTGCCTCAACATTCCATCTTTGTGCTTTGGCAATGTGAGTCTCACCACCTTCTTTCTTTATTTATGGACATTCATAGGATTTGTGTCCATTTTTCCTGTAGGCAAAGCATTTTATTTCTCCACCTATGCCTCTTCCTCTTCCTCTAGTTCAAGGAAAAGTATTTCTATCAGCATACTATCCTCTCTGTGAGCTTCCACCTCTCTTATTTTGAGTTTGAGGTTTCTTCCACTCTTATTTAGGTTTGTGATTCCTGTCTTGGGCAATTGTTTTTCCTCTGGTTTGAATTCTCCCTCGGGCTCTTTGACCTTGTTTTCGGCTCAGCTTCTCTTCAGCTTTCAGAGCCATCTAATAAGCATCTTCCACATTCCAAAGGCTCATCATGATCATCTCATCCTAAATATCATATCATAGACCATTCATGTACCTCGCAACCTTTTCATCATCGCTCTCCCGATGACCTGCTCTGATGTTTATCTTGTAGAACTCCTCAGTGTATTCTTTCATTGAATCCAACTTCTGTCTCAAATTCTTCATTCTCCGAAACAACGCAATTTGATAATCCTTGGGTATGAATTTTTCCTTCATCTTTGCAACCATTCTATCCCAACTCTTGATTTTCTGCTTTCCCTTACAACGTCTGTCAACTTGCAATTCATCCCACCACAATGATGCATGTCCTTTAAGTCTTGTGACAACATGTTTGACCTTCTTGTCTTCCTCGACATCTTCATAGTCAAAATACTTATCCAGAGTTCTAATTTAGTCTAGAATCTCTTCAGCATCTAGGTTTCCTTCATATACTAGAATGTCCATTTTTTATCTGGCACCTATCCTTGCAACATATCTGAATAGGCATTCATCTGCTGCATCTTTGGCTGCAAATTATTCTCCTTCGTTTCCAGCTTCATTTTCACTTTCAACCTTGCTAATATCCCCAGCATTGACTGTGGGCCTATGTGCTATCTCCATGGAATCAAGCCTAGAACATAGGTCACGCATTTCTCTTTCCACTGCTGGATCAGGCATTGGCCTCTCTCTTCTTCTCGGCGGCATGGATGCAAATATTTTCTCTTTTATCTGCTACATAAAGAAAAGGACTCTTTCTAAGCTCTAATACCACAAATAGTGCAGATCCCCAACCCTCAAGTCAAGGTCTGCACAGGATGTTTCAATTTCGGCCCCTTAGAGTCTGACCGACTCTTTTATTTCCTCTCAAGAAATTATTCACACATCCAACTGAGTGTATTTCACAGGTCCTTCTGAGTTATGCCCACGTGATCATTCACAGGCATAAACTTCATGATCAACCCACAACTGTGATTGGGGCTTTTCATTTTTCCTTACGGGATTTTGGATTTCGTGGTTTCGTGAAGCCTAATGTCAGGCCCCTTGTCTCTTCGACCTCCGAACCTCGAAAAACTGAATTCAAGACCCCTCATGCTACTTATTTCGGCTTCCTAGAACTTGAGTGGATGACCAACACACGTCAATCTTTCCTTATGATTTCCCAGTTTCTAAAATTCCTCCCTTTTTCAAGATCGACAATCTTTCAGGATTTTCCCTGAAGTTTGACCGCTCCTATGACTTTTGTCACTCATACCTTTCAACAAATGACCAGGACTCTACTTTTTGGCTTTTCTCTCTTCACAATTTTAGGAGTTTCTATGACGTGCAACTCTACCTCTCGACTCCCAGAGTCCCGAAACCCGAATTACCGAAACCCCGCGACTTCACACTAAGTCCTGTCGCACTTCACAACTTTGGGATTTCCTTTACACTATGTCCCGTCCCTTTTCAATAGGATTCCTGGTATGCCAAATCCTGAAATATCGAAACACTAATGTTCTGCTTCCAAGGAGATCAACGGTTGTGATCCTCCCCCTGATCCAACGGCTGGCGTGATTTCGCGTACTGGGAGTTCGAATGATGGATCTCGAAATCTCTACCTCCTCTACCTTCTGGACCCCGAATCACCAAAATGCCGGGAGTTCGAAACTCTCGATTCCAAATCAATGTCTCCTCGAGATCCCGGATCCTGAAATGTCAAAATGCCAAAATGCTCTTCCACAATTTCCTTCACATTTCGCAATTTCGGTACTTCTTATGTGGAGTGTTCTTCTCCTTATCAACAGGAATGTCGAAATCTGATTCCCGAAATGCCAACAAATATCCTGTGTCGATTTCTGATTTTGGACTTTCCTCCCTGCTATGTCCCGATCACTCACCCTCAGGACCTCCGAAACCCCAAATTTTGAAGTTCTGAAATTCTGACCTCGTCACTCTTTGGTTTTATACATGAAATCTCCTTTCGCATTTAGGGGATTTTATCAACCAAATGTTTCGTCCACATTTCAGGCTTATGAACCCCGAAATTTTGAAACAATCTCGACAATCCAATGATCGAAACCAATGGTCCATGTTAAATCCTTCCTTTCGAAGGTGGATCTGTCGAACGCTTAACTCCCTAGCAACTTTCCTGGATCATACGGTCCTCCATATTTTGAGAGTTCTCCTCGGAGAATTCCGACCATCAAAATTTCTTCTTCAAGGACCCCTGGCTCTAAATCGACTTAGTAGTCCTCCTCTGGGACTTCACCTCTGCACGATGACTTGGGATCCCTGCCTTCTCTTGAAAAATTTGAAGGTGCTAACCTTCCTGAGCTTTCTCGCAACTTTGAGTCTCCAGAAGACTCCTACACGCACTCCTTGCGGAAATCCTTCAAATACGTCTAAGCATTTGAATCTCTTGACTCTGTGTAACTCTACAACAACATTCCTTCACCCTTTTAACCTTAGTTAACAACTTTTAAGGCCTCGACCAGCTTGCGCACACCTTGCATGGATTCAGTGCTTGTCTTGCACTTCTGCTGGAATGAGAACACCGATACCTCTCCTGAGCTTTCATAGGTAAACTCTGAACCTTGTCACGCACACCTTGCGGATGTTTTCACTACACTCCTTGTAGGAAGTTCCCTCAGGAAGAGAAACAATTGAAACTCATTCACTACCTCTCTCTCTCATATTTCAAACATTTGATATGAAATCATAAATTCAAACAAAGAATAACAAAAAATGCATAACAGAAAGAGAAAGAAATTGTAAGCAGACCGCTCAGCATGTATACACAGAAAACATCATAACACCATGAATCTGATTCAAAGCTCCATATATTAATTCAAAGCTTCTGTACATGGGTTCTCCTCTACAAATCTTCTTCTACAACTCTCTTCTTCTCTATGCTAATGTGCTTAATTGATATAATTTTGATTGATACAATGATACAAAGATGAGGGTGTCTATAGTCGTTTTCCCTCCTGTTCCTAAAACTGTCTAATCTGGAATTTAAATCTACCTACTTTCATTAACTGGGTGTAAATTCCTTTTACATAGACAGATGAGAGCAGATTGGTCAAGATTTGTTTACAATCACTTATTCATAAATGCATGTATGCCTTCCTTAACTATTTCATTAACATTCCTTTCTTAATCTTTCAAAATATTTCAACATGTGCAAAAATGTGTTGCGCTCATCCCAACTGTCTTCTGCCTCCATGCTTGCTTACTGTTGGCGATTCTCCTGCATCACTCATCATGGAATTTCTTCTTGTGTTCCAACACTCATGGGATTTGTGGCCAAATCCACTATAGTTGTAGCATCTCATAGTGTTACAATGAACAACAATGTTTCCTACTTGATCACATCTCCAACACCTCATGGTGTTATAAAATCTTCCATTATATCTCCTTTCATAAGATCTACATTCAAAAGATTTGTGACCATATCTATTACATGAATAACAATGCCCATGAAAAATACTTTCATACCTTTGCTTTGGTGTCCCAAGAATAGCTTATTGATGTCTTCCTTGCTTTATTCTTTTGAAATTTTCTTTTCCTTGTGTAGATGGTTGCTTTGCAACATTGTCTTCCTTCTTTGATGGATTTACTTCATGCTTCTTTGAGGTGATTTCTTCAGCATGTGTATCTTTTTCCTTTGTATCCAAGACCTGAATTATCACATGATGATCTTTGAATTTCCAAGATCTCATCCAAGATTCATGAGCTATTCAAGAATTTGTTTGACTTTTCCACATTCTTTCTAAGGTCAACAATTTCATCTTCTAACTTACAACATGACTCTTCGTTTTCATTTATTTGAATCTTCAATAATTCCTCTATTCTTTTGGCTTCTTCAATTTGTGTCTTGAGATGAACAATGATTTCAAAACTTTTGCTAATCTCATCATATACATTTATATCATCTTTTCCATTCTTTAGTCTTGTGATCTCTTCTTCCTTTTATTCTAATTGAGTCTTATTGCTCTCTTCTTGTTCCTTGATAATTTCTTTTAACTTCAAGATGTGCCTTAGACTCCTCCTAAGAAACTTCTTAGTGTTATACAAAACATAGTTATAGTCTATATAATAATGATCACTTCTATATCTATATAAACCCTCTTCAACTTCCTTTTGAAGTTTTAATAGATTTTCTTCTATTCTTTTCATGGGATAATTACCATCAAAATTTACACAAATTGTTTTTATATCTTCTTCTTCACTTGTAGAAAAAAATTCATCATCATCATTGCAATCAAGGGTTTTTGAGAGTTATTTACCTTCATTTGAAATGTCTTCAAAATCACATTTAGAGATAATGCATTCAAGATTTTTGGGAGATTCTTTAGGTCTTTAGTGATCTTGATGGAGTGATATTCAATATCTTCTTTCTCCTTCTTGATTTGTTATGTCTCCTCTAGCTTTAGCCATAGATCCTTGGCGGAAGTGCATTGTCCCATTCTCTCTTTGATAGGGCTTGAGAGTCCACTAAGAATGGTCTTGAGAGCCAATGCATAATTCTTCTTTCCTTCTCTTTGAGCTGCATACTTTGACTTGTTCCTCAAAGGAATCAATCCACCAATGGTTTCCTTCCAAATAGCTGCTCCCATTGTCTTCAAATACACTTTCATCTCTATTCTCCAAGTAGAATAGTTTTCTTCATCAAGGATTGATATTTCATCATCCATTTGTGTGTCTATGGATCTCCTTCAATCTTGTTAAGGATTTTAGTGAAGGCCCGCTCTGATACCAATTGTTGGACACACCTACCACACTTAGAAGGGGGGTGAATGAGTGTGGGGATATTTTTCCCAAAACTTCCTTCTTACACAAAAAATCCTTAGTTAACATTCAAAATTTAGTCATTACTCATTGATGTCATTTATTATCAGTTAGATGTGAGTACATATCAACAACATATCATCAACAAATCATCTCCACAAGGAACACGAAAAACACAAGATGTATGTACAATTTTTCTTTTTATTATGGACTTCAATCCGAGGGTTTTTCAGCAACAACTGAATAGAGTACAAATCTACAAGAGCACCAGCTCTATATGCAATAATCATCTTACATTCTCAGCACCAATTGATATGAGGCAACAATCATCAACAAATATCAATCTGTCAACATAAACAAGTGCATCAACCATGCACCAACCTGTGCCAAACAACATGTAATCAACCTGTACCATAAACAAGTGCACCCAACCATGTAAAAAGTATATACCAATCATGTGTCAACTACTCATCAACAATGTCTCATCAGTATGTACCAACATCATCAACTATACACCTCATGTATGTGTTAGCTCATCAACTGCCTGTCTCAACCATGACTAGTTTTGGATTTGTCAACAACCCCAACTTGAAATAATCATAACTTTGTACCTGTAATGAATAAATATATGAAACTAATACACAATGTTATTCAATTTGTTTTATGAAATTACTCCAGGTGGAACTACTTGGAACCTTTTAGAAAAAGAGTTATAGAAAAAATGGCATACCTTGCTGAATTCTGGCTTATTCTAGACAGAAACCTTGTAGAGCGTACCCCACACAAAATATTCATTGAATTGATCTAAAAATGTTAAAAAACATACTAAAGACTATAGTATAACCAACTCAATTGGTCTCCCTAAAATTGGATATGTTATGAAAAATTTATAACGCTTTTACCCGAAACACCTGTTTTAGACTAGTTTCAGGACTAACCACAAACCCTATTTTCCACGAAGTTTATCTCCAAAAATAAAACGACCCACAAGCTGAATTTTTTACCACAGATACTTGGATATGTTTCCTCAATGGAATATCAATGTGATGGTCAGAATCATTATATAAAAAAATTTATTACGAAAATGGTGAGATGACCTGTAAATAACATACCTTAGAAAGCATCATGAAAATAATTTATCCTTCCTTCAATTCCGACCCTCTTTTCTTCACCTTCCTTCTGAAATTCGGATTAGATATCCTTGGTTGCCTTATTAACCTATAGATATTCAATATGCTCAAGTGTTCCACACCAAAAATGCTCAAGAAGCTCTCACAAGAAGCTCTCCACCAATACTCCAAAAGATATTCTCACAAGAAGCTCTCCATTGATC